>JAOTQR010000011.1:16045727-16060509 GCA_025774065.1 Solanum ossicruentum | reverse complement strand
ATATATATTTAAATTCCCTTGCACTATTCTAATTCAAGTAAATAAAATTTCGGGGTCGTTACAGTTATATTTATATGATATGTGAAAAAACTTTTGGCGACATTTCAGGTTAGTTGTTTGCAAGGAAAATGGTTGATTGTTTGGAGCATGTGATTTTATTTTTGGGGTTGCTGTTGGTTGAACATTATTGATTTTTGGTGATATGTGTTGGTTATATGTCTTGATATTTGGTTATTTGTTGTTTTTTTAGACAGTTGATTGAATTTGTTGGTTATATTATTTTTACAGTGATTGTGGCCTATACACTTGTGTTTTTGCCAAATACTGTTTCCAAGGCCAATTTGATATTCTGACTTATTTCATAGACCCGAATCTCTTTGGTTTGAGGTATAAAGCATTACTTCGAGAGTGTGAAAGTCGAAAGATAGAGGATGAAGCAGTTAGTGAAAACGGAGTCATTGGTAAAGTTGTTAGTTGATTCGAGGTTCCTAAAGTAACCAGGGAATATATTCCGGTCAGTGATAACATGGATCGTTCAAAGTTGGTATCTAGAAGAGAGAATTAGACACTTTACTATCATATTTTGGCTTTTTAGTCATTTCTGTAAAAATTGATATGTTATATATTTTTGTTAAGACTTTTTGGGTTTCTCGTCAGCTTTTATGGATGAGTAGTCATTTATTATTAACACTCATACAATTTACAGACATTTAGTTTAATGTTGATTGTATTTCTTGTTATATTATTGATTTTTATGCCAGCACAATGGTTTATGTGAGGGTTTTTCGTCAGCTTTTTAACATATTTTCAACTAAAACAAAACAAAACCAAACTCTACCTAATGGTTGTCGATATTTTAAATCATAAATAAACTGAACGTATTATTTTTATTAAAACCAACACTGACATGTATTGTTGATTTAACATAAAATTTTACATAAATAATTTACAAAGTTTTTCTTTAATGTTGGTTGTATATTTGGTTAATTTATTGATTTTTAATGGTGATACAATGTTTTTTTTGATATTTTTTTCAAAATGAAACCACCTTTGATTTGTAAATTTTACTTTAAATTTTTCGGCAACCTGTCTAGACATTTGATTTATTCTTTATTATTTTTTTGGTAAAATTATTGGATTCTAAAGTAATACAATGATTGAGATGGAAGGACCTTCACATCTTATACTCAGATAAATTTTTTAACATAGTTTCAACCAAAATAAAGCCAAAAAATTGTGCATATTTTATACTACAAATAAAATGAATTAAAATTACACACACAAACCATCATTAATATTATACCACTTAGCAACAAAGATCATAATATCTTTAATAAGAATATGATTTCAACCAAAACAAAGTCAATTAAAACACTATTTTTTAAAAATTTTATATCATAAATAAAGTAAATTACAATTGCATATACTATTTACTACTACCATTTAATGAAGAGAGAGAAAATAGAGAAGGGGTTTAATTGCATGTAGCCTTTTTTTTAATGTATGAAAAAAGGCCTAAAATGCCCTCAAAGAATTAGAAATGATATAAAAATTTCTTTTATCCACCTATAGGGCCTAAATGTCCTTCTCATCCACTTTTGGGGCCTAAAATATCCTTCTTTTTAGCAAAATATTTATTTAATAATTTAAATAATTATCTCATACACATGGCAGTCATTTATTGGTTGAGAATTAATTATTTATAAATTAAATTTGGCTCACCCAAAATTATCCAAATCTGCCCCAAATTTTCCCCTAACCTGCTCCAAAATAAGGTTTGACATCCCCTAGTTCAATTTGTAAAATGATACCTTTACCAGCACCGGAATTAAAGAGGTTAAGGAGGTTGGCAGTGGTGTTGGGTGATTCCAATACCCTTATAATTATCTTAGGAACTATTATTATTATGGAAAAATTTATACAAATACACAACTTATCTTACCATAATCTTTAAAATTTCCTACCTTTTAAAAAATTACAAAAATCTCCATTTTTTATATTATCTAACCTGCCATATGATACTTAGGAACCAACCTTCTCATTCAAGTTTCAATAACAATTATTACGGTTGTTTTTTTTTTTTTGGTCAAATAGTTAATCAATATCAATCACCAATTAATTACTTCTCTTTCAGGATTTAATTTCAAATTTTTACCTTTTATGGAGTTATCTTGAAAAAAAGAAGAGATCGTTGGTGTCCTTCTTCATTCCAACAAGAAACCATTTTTCCTTTTGTCTCTCTCTCTTTCATTTCTGTATCAACTAAAATATTTTTATGAATTCAAGTCATTCTCTTAGTCTTAGTTTAACTCAATCTATTGTTGATAATGATAACGTTCATTCACTTTCAATAGATGCAACGGAATAAGTAGATCCTAATAATGTAATTGATTCAGTTGACGAAGTTTTTCAAGAAGAGATGGTAGTGATGAAGGACACAGGATCAAGTTCCAAATCTTCAATAAAAAAAACGACTGCAAAGAAGAGGAAAAAAATTAAACCCATTATTGTTCATCCTTTCTTTGCCAAAGATTTCGTTCATTAATTGTGCTTGTTTCTTCATTAGGGGCTTTCGCAGTGTTGTATTGGGTATTAATTGTTACACATTCAATTAACATAAAGTATCAAACAAGATTTTCTAATTCATTTAAAATTGATACAGAAAGATGATACCTATTAAGTTGATATACATTAATTAGATATTTGCAAGTTAATATTGGTACATGCTTTTGAACAGATTATTAATGTCTGCAATAAAATATTGATACTTGCTAAACCGATATCAGATTTTAAATGTTTGTAGTAGAATATTGATACATGTTTAATTGATACACAGCTTTTCTAAATATTATGCAGTGAAGTGTTGATAGATGTTTTATATTGATATTGTTGTCTGTTGATACCTGCCTCATGTGGACATGCATATTGATACACAATAGTAATAAATATTATGAGGATGATAATAAAGATCTCTTTTATTTATTGATACATAATACTATGAATATGCAGTGCATTTGTTGATAGTTGCATATTGGATATACCCATAGTATTAAGAAAAACATTTACATGTCAGTGTAGACATGTAGAGAATGAACAAGAGTTCCTTCCTCAGAGTCAAAACGATACGATTAGTGTAGACGGAGAAAATAGCTATGAATCAGCTGAAGAATAGATTCCTATTATGGACGATAAGGTAGGTTCAACCCGTACACACATACATTAGGTGTTTCAAATGATAAGAATCAAGAATATTCTCACTTATCCTCTACTCATATGTCTTTTAAATTCAAAATTTGCAACATATTGTTGGCAGGGTGAGGGAAAAAAAAGCGACGATATGGAAGATGAATGGCCACCTATTGTCGTTAAAGAGGTCAGTCACATAAGTGGGATTAGTGAAAGAAAAACAACTCTATTTGCGGAATCAAGTGATTCTAATTGCTTCGATGGTAGTATTGATTTCTTTGCCTTCCCTGTGTAAGTATTGTCATTGCTTCAAATTATAAAACTTTCTTATTTAACAGGTATCAATGTAATTTGATCGATGTTTTGCTATAACTGCAGGTGGAGGAGGGAATTGATGGGCAATCCAACTCAAATGCCAAAATCTAAAGAAGAGGATGCTGAAGAAGAAGAAAAAGAAGGCCCAATTATTGGGAAGCATAAGGCTTGATGCAGCGTGCGTCATCATTGCTGCATATTTCCTTTTTTTTCCCATTGGACATTTTCTTACTGAATTCATCAAACTCTTTAAGAATATATATTGAATTGTTCTTTTGTTGATCTATAACTTTTTCCTTGTTTAGTAGTACGTTTTACTTATTTCCAACAACAAAAATCAAGTAATCAGAAAGAGAATTGAAATGCATACACCAATGTATAGAAGTGAAAAAAGTAGTATTTCAACAGCACTATTCAAAACACAGCACATTAATAATTAATCATACTTGAGAAATTTACTGTCACCATTAATTATTTAAGCAACATCATTTGCATAGTAAAATACAAACTATAGTAAACAATTTATCAATTAGAATATATGTTTATGTTCTTAGAACAAGTAAGTGCAGATATAATCTTGCTTTGACAGTTTCAGCAAAAGATGCTTCATCTTGATTTTCTTTAGCAGTGGCAATTGTAGCGACATAAGCTTCTTTTGCCAACTCTATTTTCTGCATTCCTATTTCATTTGGCTAATCCTATAAATAAATTTGAGAATTACAATGCAACATAAGAAGTTGCGAAGATGAATATATCAGGTTCTTTATAGCATTGACCTACCCAGAAATTGAGCAAGGTACATACATAATTATAAGATCTATAACAATGTTAGTATAACATTCAAAAAATCATGTGAAGGTGATTGTTAGCTTACCGTTTCAATGTTTTCGTCGCATAAGAAAGGGGCAACATCATAATCTTCAGCTAAAGTCCTAGAACCATTCTTTGTCAACTGTTGAACAAGCTGAATGAACCAAGCAATTTTGTGTCACCCCACCTCAATTTTACATTAACATGATGCATAATTTTAACTTTTTTAGCACAACACATCAATTAAACAATGATGATGACAGAATTTTACTTATCAAAAATTTTATATGATTCAAAATCAAAGAGGTATCATTAATTTATTTTTTTTTTCTTCTGACTTAAAGTTATTCATTAGACATTATATTTTTCATTAACTATATTCACTTTTGTTTAATAAAAATAAGTAATTTGATAGATACTTTAGAAAATTAAATAAGACAAGGCCTGATACCCAACATTTTATAGATAATTTTTCCTTCTAGGTATCAAATGACATAACTAGTGTGTTTTCATATATCAAACAAAGAAGACACACATCAAAAAGAAAGTATATAGTTGATTAGATACTTGATACTCGAAATCGATTTTAGATTTTTTATGTTTGATACTTGAGTATATGTACTTAATTTAAGGTTTTGATACTTGAATCTATCTATTTGATTATTGGACAAAATTTTAGATTATTTGTGTTGTACATACTTGATACTTGACTTAATATACGTGAAAAGTATATTTGATACTTGAATTATAATTTTTCAGTTTTGGAATCCCCCAAATGCATTTTCACAAACACCTGGTGTGCTTTCATATATGAATATGTAAACAACATGAAATTTGTGTATTAATTCACCAAAATTCATACACAAAACACACAACCTAACATGGTGTTGCAGATTTCAAATCCTGACTCCTTTTTTCTTTATTTCAACATACAACCTAACATGGCGTTGTGGATTGAAATAAGGGAGGAATTACCTTTGACAACATATCGAATCTCAACTTATTCCCTTCGTTCTTCGATCCCCAACTCCGCAGCTATCGCAGCTTCGAGATTACCATTGTTTTTGTATCGATTATACAATATATCAAGATTCATATTCGATGATATTTTTTCGGAGGCGTCAAAATACTGAAAAATTGAACAATAATGTTTATTATTATTTTTTTTAGTTTTTGAAACCAACGATCTGTTACGAATTTTTTGGGGTTGATTTAAACAATGACAATGCTTCAGCATTAACTAAGGGATCACCAATTAATTATCAGAGTTTTTTCTTAAATAACGTAATAGATTCAAAATTTAATAGAGGTATCATTCGCTAATTCCAAGTATCAATGGACGCAGGAAAAGTTGGGATTTTCTGTAATTTTTGAAAGAATCGGGAAAAATGAGAATTATAACTAAAGAATATGTCATTTATAAAATTTATACTATTGTTATCATCGGGCATTCTACATGTAGGCAAAATGCCGGTGTTGCGCCAATTTTTATTATTATGATAGTTTCTTTCATTATGATTGGTGCGATGATCGGGACTGATATTGCTCAGCGACATAGTGCTTCCAGTATCTTTCTTTTGACTCAAATTTTCGTCCCTCATTCATGGGATCATTTATGCATTAACATAGAGCAAGGTTTACTGGCAAAGATGGGCATCTAATCTAATTGTGAAAACCATCAAACCACTTTTGAATATTAACTTATACTTGATTACTTCTCCAGTATATTAACTTATCAGACAAATTTTGAAGAAGCACAGCAGGAACAAAAACTTTCAAGTTTGACTTATTCTGGAGCAGATCAGGAGAAAATTTGGGGCAAGTTTGGATAATTTGGGGCGGGTTTGGGTGGGCCAAATTTAATTTATAAATAAATTTAAATAAATAATTTTCAACCAAGAAATGACTGTCATGTGTATAAAATAATTATTTAAATTATTAAATAAATATTCTGTTAAAGAGAAGAGTATTTTATGCCCAAAGGTGGATGAAGAGCATTTTAGGCTCTATAGGTGGATGGAGGACATTTTTGTACAATTTCTAATACTTCGAGGGCATTTTAGGTCCTTTTTCGATTCATGTATATGCAAATTTTTTGGTCATTCCCAATGCACAAAAAACCATTATCAACAAGTCATGCATTTATTGCACCCTTTTTATTATCACACGTATCTTTTTTTTTTTTTTACTTTTCTCTATATATGTACATCTTTGTAAAAAAAAGTTGACATATGGTAATAAATAATTTTTGTGACATTTTCAGATAATAAACCCTCTTAAAATGTATAGAGAAGCTTTGATAGGGTACACATCGGAGCCTAGGAGAAGCCAAGATCCAACAAAAGTTTGTCAATGAGAAAATATTTTTTAATTTTCTCATCTTTAGTTAGTCAAAATGTTTGGAAAAAAAATTTACTAAAAAAATAATTTTTTTAAAAATGAACAAAAAAAATGACTTTACAAATGAAAGCAAGTTACATAAGTGATATTTCAAGTTAATTGTCTTCTCCCTGTCCAGCCAACAACTCCGACCCCCATCCATTGAAAATCACTCACTCTGTCGCCCTCGAACCCCAACCATTCCATCCTCGTATTGTTTTCCTAGATTACATATAAATATTCTTCAAATCATTTTAGGTTGTTTGCTAACCAAATATTAAAAAATAAGATAACCACTTATTTTGTAAGAAAACAGAAAAATATGTTTCTTCATACCAAACACTCGACAAAAGATGGGATACAATCATTGTAAATCCTACAACAAAAAAATGACAAATTGTTTTATAGAACTTGTCATATGATTGAACTATAGCAAGTCGTGCTTTAGTAACACACATCCAAATTAAAAAAAAATAAAATAAAATAAAAAAGGTAAATGGCCTAACGGCTATTTGGATGAACCGTGAGGATAAATATTCTGTGGCTAAAATTCAAGCTATTTGTCCATTTTGGTATTTCTCAAAAAGGATTGTTCATTTTTGCATTTTCTCACCTAAAATTGACGTGAGTCATGCTTTAGTAATACAAATCCAAATTTTTTTTTTAAAAAAAACAAGGTAAATAGCCTAATGGCTGTTTGGATGAACAGTTGGGATAAATACTCTGGCTAAATCTAATCCACAAAACATCGTCTTTAATCATTAAAATTCCTGAATTCAATATTCTAACTATGTATAGATGTTCTTATTTCCTAGATAAATAAAAATCTGCTGCACGCGTTTATTCCAATCACTGTCTGAACTAATATTCTTTTAAGAGCTTTTTTGTGTTAAACAACATAGAGTGACACACCTTAGAGCATTATTTTACTTTTTCATACTCCATCTTCTCCTTGCTTTCTGACCAATGTAAACTCATTTGGGATCATCAGCCAGCTTCTTTTTCAGCTCTTTCTTATTTACCTAGTACAGAGAAAAAGGACATCAAATCCCTCTGCTGTTTATAACCATTATTCTTTGAATTCAAATTAATTAAAACAAAAACACAAGTGAAAGTTTGGTATATCTCACTTTCCCCATAGCATTGCGCGGCAGAGAGTCCCACAGATACAGACAAGTTGGTATCTGGATTACAGTCATGAAAGTGGCATGAATTAGCTTTAAGCAACTTAGTAATTCAATACCGAACTATATCACAAGAAAAGCAAATCAAAGCAGCAATATCAACCAAACAAGCATGAACTCCTTTTCCTAGGCTGAGTAATTTTAATATGATGTGTTTCTTCAATCATTCAAACAGTGATGTACTGTACTAGAACAACAAAGTTCGTCGACAAGGAATTTGTTTTCCAAGCTCAATAACCAGAGGAAAAACATGATTCATAAGCTCAACAGTAAACTCAATTAGTAAGCGTGATACCTTGTATGGGGCGAGTTTCTCCTTTGCCCAATCAGAGAGTTCCTGCAAGGTTAGTGCAGGCTTCAGCTCCTCATCTCGCCTTCTTTTGACTTCAGCCTCAGGGACAACTATTGCACATACAATTTCGCCATAGTCTTTGTCAGGCAAGCCTAACACACAGCACTCTGCTATAGCTGGATGCTGTGAAGGGGAAATTTGATTAAGACGGGATTAATGTTAACTGTTGAAATCTTATATATGAGAGCTATATCAAAGGGGGGTGTTTTATATAGATAGATAGACAAGCAACAACCTCCAACAGAACTGCTTCAATTTCCAATGCTGATAATTTGTATCCACCAACCTTCATAATATCAGCATTTGTACCTGAAAAAGGAACAATATCAATTTCTTAAAAAAGAAATTATTTCTCAAACCGATATAGTTTGATAGGAAAAGAACTTTCATCACCCCATTGTTTTATGATGGAAAGCAACTGGCCAAACAACTAAGGTAGAATATAATAAACTTAATAAGTAACACATCTAAAAATTAGAACCTTGTCTTCAAAAAATATTTATTAATAGAATCAACTATAGTACAGTAGATATATATCTTTTCAGACCTATATCTACCATTTGGGTTCTCAAACACACATGACGACTACCATACGGGGGTTTGAACTACTAACTGAGAAAGTTTAGACAGGCGCATGGCATGTCAACTTGCAGTTCCCCATCCATTGGTAGATATTATTATATTAGAAAAACTTAAGTAGCGAGAGTCATTTTCAGTGATTCAACCTCAGGATTGAGAAAGCAGTCATGTGGGACAACCTTATTATTTCATTTAATTTACGGACAAATTCAAAGGGGAAAGGAGACAAGAGTATGCTGGATTTACTGTCAGAGAAGTTGTCATTCAAATCTCATACAGGTCATACAAGACTACTGGGGACATAACCTGTATAAAATTGGTATTCAACAACTAGCAACTAACAATTCAAAAGAAAACAATGTGAAATTGGTATAGCACATGTAAAAATTAACTTCGAAAGCATGCTTACGTCCCAAAATGATGTAATATCCGTCTTCATCGACTGTAACAGTATCTCCAGTCTTGAAATATCCATCATCGGTAAATGACTGCTTGGTTACCTAGCAAATCCTCGGATGGTGCAAGAGATGTTCAGTACCAAGAAAGGGCATAGAAAGTCATCTATTTCAATCTGGAGAGCCACTTGCCTCAAATGCAAATGGTAATAATAGATTCAAACAAAGTGCTTGACAAGGTTCAAGAGTGCAAGGGGGAGAGGGAAGCAGTGAGTAAAAGAGAAATACAAGACAACTTTCTCTCATGAAAGCTATAGTAAACAAATGGCTGTTAACATAAATACATGGAACAAGTTTCAAAGCAGGAGAATTTAAGAAGTAGAATTACCAACTATGTAGTAATTACCTCAGGTAATTTCCAGTACTCTTTGAACAATGATGGACTCTTAATGCAGAGCTCCCCAACCCCAGTTTTGTCATTGCCACTTTCATCTTCCAAGAGAATCTTGGCCTATCAGAAACAAAATAAAGAAGTGACAGAATATTCAAGAATAAGAGATAGGACTTATAATAAAGATGGGACGCATCTAACAAAATTCCTGGACTGCACTTATGGACTTTGTTTCAGCAGCATATTAGATGTGGACAACATAACATTAAGAACTCACTAACCTGCACACCTGGAAATGGCTTGCCAACAGTACCTCCTTTGCGCTTGCCTCTTATGGGATTAGAGATTGCCATCACAAACTAGACGCAATTAACCATTTACATAAGCACAGATATAAAGTGAACTGTCAAAAGCCTACAAACCAAAATAAGTGGCTATAAGCACATTTACCTCAGTCATGCCATAACGTTCCAGTAAGCGGTGTCCAGTAATGGTTTCCCACTGCTGCATGACAGGCAGAGGAAGTGCAGAGGAGCCACTCATCTGGAAGCAGAAATTATTGTTTTTCTCATGTGGGATAATTAAGAAACACATGACAACAGAACATTCTTATAACCAACCAAACTGATAAAGGCTCTTTTACATTTATGGTCCTAATTCTGTTTGTTTAGTCTATCCAAACACCAGCAGAGGAGAAACCAAGCTTATTACCATAAGACGTAAGTTCCTTGCTGCTGAAGCAGAAGCTGTTTTTAGTTCTGAATCCATTGCTTCATAACCTTGTATCAATCGTGCATACATAGTTGGAACCTATTGGATGAGAGAAAACATCAATCAGAAAAGAGTGGGGGGTAGGACACGGTGGGTCTACTACCAAAGCTATTATGTGACACCATGGTGTTAGAAAATCCTAGCTAGGTACACACAAACTCTAAAGCTATCCCTATCCATACCCCAAATACCATCATAGTAATGACATCTTATATATCTGACATTAACTAGAAGCTTCTGCTGTAAGTATCTCCGATCAAGGGATACAGGAATCAGAGGTCATATCATGGTATTATTAGTCTCAGCCATAGAGAAAGCATTATAAAATGAATCGAGAAACCATGTATTCTTATTATTAGCTTTGAAGTAAACAGGATGCAACAAGTTAGTCAATGGTGTTTCATGGTAAGTTTAAGAAATTTATGACAGTATTAGAGGTTTCCACTGTGAGTCCAAATAAGGGATGGAGGAATAGAAGACATGTATTCTTACTCAAACCTTCAAGCACATATTATGAAACTGAAGCGAGAAATGCTCAGATTGTCTAACGTCGACAATAAATGCACAGCTTGTCTAACGTGACATAACATTGCAACTATGGTCATTAATCTACTCAAAACAGACTTACTCCAGTAAACACTGTAATAGCATTATCCACTATAGTCCCATCGGCAGGATATGATTCACGCCATCTCTGCCAAATTCCTCTCACACTGAATTTTGGCACAAAGTCAACCTTCAAATAGGGACAAGCATATATAGTAACATGAATTTCTGATCAGACAGCATGTATGCTGTAGGTGAAAAAAAGTTTGAAGAAGTGAAATTATCTTCGAGTAATTACCGTGGAACCTGCATAGAGAGGGGCAAGTAAAGCATTGAAAAGTCCATGCACATGTATAGTACAGGTTAAGGATCAACTGACTTTTTAGTCCAAATGAGATTGTTATCCCACACAAAAACACATTGCAAAAGCAGTGAAAATGTAAATAACATGATTGGGAACAAAAACAAAGGAATCTGGATATGATGGAGTGGTAGACAATGCAGAAATTGATCCTTGGCCGTGTATTCCCATGCGTTAGCTAACATTTGGACCTGAAACAGCAAACATGGAAAGAGTTAAATTAGAGATAGCTTCCCGAAAACTGAAAAGAGTATTTCATGGCAATACTTCAATAAAGACAATTCTCTCCCCTCCCAATATTACCGACAACTAAAACAAGACCTAAACAAGTTCACTTTAGCAAATGATCTCAATTCTTCTTGATAACAACAGCAGTTAGTCCAAAGGTGCTTACTTTGGTTATCATTTCTCAGCAATACAAATACTATCCCGCATTATCCTACCTTCAGAATCAATGGAATACATATGCATTTGCAGCGTCTTTGAGGAAGAAAAAAAGGGAATGATAGGAATGATATCTACTGAGCCTTAATATATGGCATAAAACCACAACTTAACAGTGGAATGTTACTAGTTAATCAATGAATTCGAGAAGAAGACATAAACGCAAAGAATGAATCATATCAAGATCCAACAAAGGCATGGAATTCTGATATCAAGCCTGGAACAGATATCAACCTGTGCTAAGACTCCATTGTGTGTGTGAACAACTCCTTTTGGTTTCCCTGTTGTGCCGCTGGTGTACAAGATAAAAGCAGGGTTCTCGCCTTAGAGGTAACATGTGCAGAACAAAGGAAAAATGCTATTGATGAGCTCCAAACATCTCAAATGGGAAAATATATTACCATATGGAGAAACAGACAAATTACCCATTATCTCACCGTAGGAGTTCATTTCTAGCAGATCTTCTTGACTGTCAGAAACCATGTCTTTTGATTGGTCATGCTTTGTTGATGAATGCACGTCGGGAATAGAAGGAATAAGAGATAATTGAGCACCAGTTTTTGCTGCAATTGTATTCATAAGTTCTTGGTGGTCTTCAGTGCTCAAAATTATGGAGATGTCCTAGAAATCAAAGTTCACAATGATTTAAATAAGCATAAAAGAGGACAAAAACTGGAAAGACGACATTGCAGTGTTTTTACACAATGCAGACAGGGAATATTCAAACTAATTGAACATGAGCTAATCATCTACAGATAGAGCAACGTGTAACAAATAATGCGATCTATATCATTAATATTGAGTATATGAAAAGCAAAAGATATTCATTTTTTGTGTTTCATTACCTATCAATACAACACTTTACTGACAGGAAAGAGAAGAACAAAGATTCAGAGACAGACCGAGTCATTCATCACATGTAGCAGTTCACTCTCAGGGTAGCTCAGAGCAAGAGGAACTGCACAACCTCCAGTAAGCCAGGTCCCTAGTATTCCAGCAACAAACTCAGCAGAAGGTTTGGCCACAATTCCTACTCTTGTTCCACTGTGATACTCCTTTTCACTGATGCCTTTGTCCTGAAAAAGTGGAAGCAACTAAGCAGAAAAGTAACAACGGAAGTAAATTCCGCAGACCAACTTTGAAATTAGAAGAGCAATATATCCAGATGAAAAAAAGATAGTGTGATGAAAAGAACTCCCATTGAATAAATTCCGTAAGCAAGATTACTGTCAACTAAAAATTTCAACTGGAAGAAGAAAACTTTCATTTAATCTACACTGTTTGAAAAAAGGTTAAAACACAAATTAATGCAGCTTTAGCTATTCACAGATAATTCGTTATTTCCAACTCACAGTTTTAAGATCTAGCTTGCTTAACAAATTTGAAATCCTCCTTGCAGATGATATCAACTGTAGGTAACTGTAGCTCTTTTCATCAACTCTTATCGCAATATTCTTCAGCGATTCAGGTCCCTTGTTGGCAACTTCCTTGACCAGCTCCATATAGCTTATGCTACTTGTAGCTGAAAATGTAGAGGAAGAGAACTTTAAGATTATGTGAATGCCATATTTGTACCACCATCCTTAACTATTTGAAGCACAAAGAAGGTATGCCATGAGTTGCATCCAAAGGACTTTGTTTTCGAAGATATATTATACATGAAATTTATTAAACAACTACTCGCTTGTCCCAACTTATCTGATAATCTTACCTTTTCAAAACATTTACTAATAATACTATTCTATACAACTTTCACTAACATTCAAGAACTCAAATTCACTTAACAATTTAAGTTTTGAAAATAATGTTTCCCTATCAAAGTAACTGTACTACCATTAATACGATACACACGTCCAATAAACATTTTACTGCAAATAGATGCCAAGTCCCAACCCCAAAGGAAAAACTAACAATCTCTGTTTCCTCAAGATGAGAAGGCCCATATTCATAATTTTGACAAACTATAGGGAATAAAGAAACATGTTTAAGAGGTTCTCAGCTCACAATTAAAAAAAGGTGAAGAATTTGGCATTTTCTCCATGAGTTAAACAAAAAAACCATATCAATTCTAATATCTGTAACAAAACGCACCTATATACGTCTCTCTACAAGACCCACAGAAGCGTAGGTAGGAAATCCCCAGAGATCAATAGTATATTATAAGATCTTTGATATTATATGTCTGATTCATTTAGGACTACAGCATAGAGCGAAGTTGACTTTTCTTTAATTTTTTATTATTTGAAAATACCGCTCATAGACATTTCGTCAATCAATTGATATGCTTTACGTTCTTAAATTTTTTTCCCAAAAACAAACGCCACAAGCCATGAAGAAAATATATACATTTACAATAAACGAATATCAAGATTCCTCAGACATGGATATTTTGATCAAGAAAGAGAACTAACCCGAGGAGAAGAGGCGGAACTGGAAGGAGATAAAGGTACGATATTTGGGACACGGAAAACGATACTTGATATATGGAGAGTGAAGAGGTGGGGAACTGAGAAAGTGGTTGAGAAATTTCAATGAGCTCATACTATTAGGTGAGGACGTACTTTATATAGGACAACACAAGAAATCCTACGTAATTTATGGTGACCCAACTGTTTAACATATCCGAGAAATATCAATTTATGGCGACCCAACAGCTTTGGTTGACACAGCTGTATGTAATGGTGACATAGTAAATGTCACCGGCGGGGGAAGGCGTCGACGGTTTCCGGTTGGGTAGCCGCAGGTTGACGGCGTTTTAATTCTCAACAAGATTACCGAGGACGTTATTGTCTATTGAAACAGCATGCTAGAAAATTAAGCTAAAGTGTACCTTGTGATTAATTATTAACTTCCTCCTATTTTATGCACAACTTTTAACTTATACCATATTTAACAAATAAAGAAAAATTTTAAAATTTGTAGTATAAAACTATTTTAAGATATTTAGATGAACAAAACTTAATTTTAAAATTTATAGTATAAAATTATTTTTAGATATTTATATGAATAAAATTTATTTTAATTAAGGATAAAAAATTTCAAATTAAATTACTTTTAATAAATATAAGA
>JAOTQR010000011.1:16019671-16031779 GCA_025774065.1 Solanum ossicruentum | reverse complement strand
CCACGTTAAATCCTTGTGTTCTCATTTTTACTTTTCTGCTCATATTTCTTTTCTTTATTGTCGATATAATTATAATAATAGTCAGTGTCCATTATTTGATTGAGCACGATGTGGTCCTAACTTTTTTGATCCCAAAGTAAATTTGGACGGGTCATAATCCAACTCAATTTCTATTTCAACCTATTTTAACATCCTCTATTTCAACCCAATTTGCCCATTTGACACCCTAATCTACATTATGTTTTCCTCTTGATGTTAAGTAACATTTGTTTGGTAACAAAGATTAGTTTGAACATTTTTCTTAATGCCTTTCACATTCTATGTTAAAAGTAGTTCAAGTTGTAAGAGTGGAATAAATATTCATGCAGCGGAAGCACAATTTACAGGATCTAGACTTATATAATATTCTGTTAATGTAAAACAAAGTCAAGAAAACTTACCTCTCGAAGCTTCTCGACAACTCGATTTCTGTGAAAGGATCCAGGACCACAAACTTCTATAATTTTCTGGTTCACTGACTCAACTAACAACTTGTGTGGGTAAGTTTTTCTCTTTTTTAGAATGTTTTTTCTTCTCCACTTTTCTTCCCCCAATTATTCTATTAGATATAAAGAAGAAGAAGAAGAAGAAGAAGAAGATGATGAAAGACTAAGGAACCAAAATGGTTCTGACCTATTATGACCATTGACTTGGGTAACATCAATAGTCATAACCTCCAAAACAGCCAAAATGTTTTTTCTTTATTGGATGTTCAATATTTCATTTTTTAAAAATAAATATTATATTTACCATCAAAAATGAAATATGTATGGAAGGTTATTTTTAAACTCTTTTCAGAATATTTTTTGTATTCTCATAAGTTGACCAATGAACCAAACATTATAGGGACCGTGGACTAACCAATAGAAGCTCCCTATTATGATAATGATTCGTAATTGAAATAACTATCATAGTACATTACAAACCATTCCACTAAAAGTTTGTAACTAAAATCCTCAACTTAATTCTAAAATTCATATTCATCACATCTTATTTGAGCTGCCCGTGTTAGAATTACCGATACTAATCAATAAATCAACTTTTCTGAAAATAATTTAATTTATTGACTAAGTCAATCCTTTACTACTCTACTTAACTTATTTCAGATGACGGATATTAAAATCCACCTGTAGGGTTTTCACGTGAAAACTTATAAGTAACCGTTAAGGGGTGTCTTCAACTCGGGACCGAGACATGATTCTATCAACTAACTATTATTTCACTAACGCATTTTGTCATTTTCCAATCTACTAGGATTTTATCAACTCATTGAAAAAGTTTCACCTTTCAATAGATTAAAATAATATAAATCAAATCACATAGATCATAATAATTATATCAAGATTAAGAGTATAACTACATGCAATGAACTTGAGAATTTATTTACAAAAATTCAGAACATAAATAAATTTCTCCAGTCGATCCGTTCAATACATACAAAATGTACTAGAACAAGAAGTCCGAGTTTAACCACTCCCATAATCAAGATCAAATTATATTTAATCTTGTGCTATAATCTTGTGCTAAAATCAATCAATATGTTAGTCCTATTTCATCTTTGATTGTGAACAATAATTTATAACTTATATGAACTGATAATTTTAATTTTTCGTGTATGAGTTAAAATATTTCATACACAAAATTATCTGCAATATAAGTAAAGGACACACATATGTACAAAATAATCTATTTAAATCAAGACTTTATTATAACAACACAAATTGTCTTTACAAGGTATTCAAATAACATAATACAATTACATGGTTATTAGTATATCCCAACAATCTCCCACTTAGACTTATAACCATGCTGCAACAATTTTAACACCCATTTCTTCTAAGTGATTATCGAAGACATTTTGAAGTAAGCCTTTTGTAAATGGGTCCGCCAAAATGTTCTTCGATTCAATCTTCAAAACTCTCACATCACCCCTTTGAGTTATATCACGACTCAAGTGATATTTTCTCTCAATGTGTTCACTTCTCTTGTGGCTACATGGTTCCATCGAGTTAGCAACTGCGTTACTATTATCCTAATAGCGTGTGATTGGTGCTTTCACCAAAAGGATTACTCCAAACTCTTTTAGGAAGTTTTTGAGCCAAATAACCTCCTTAGCCGTCTCAGAGGTAGTCACACATTCAGTTTCCATAGTAAAATTCGTAACACAAGATTGCTTGATACTTCTCCATATTACTGCTCCACCTCCCAAAGTAAACACATATCCCAAGGTTGATTTTCTTGAATCTCTATTTGACTGAAAATCTGAATTTGTATATCTAATAGGTACAAGATTTTCAAGATTAAAAACAAGCATGTAATCCCTAGTTATTTTCAGAAACTTGATTATATGCTTAATTGTTGTCCAATGTTCTGGTCCAGGATTAGATTGAAATATGCTAACCATGCCTACAACAAAACAGATATCTAGTCTAGTACATAACATAACATACATGAGACACCTTACAGCAGAAGCATAAGCGACTGCCATCATTCTCTCTATCTCATCAGTCATTTTGGGTGACTGATCCTTTGATAAAGTAATTTCATGTCTAAAAGGAAAAAATTCCTTTTTGAAATTTCGCATATTAAACCTTGTAAGAATAGTGTCTATATAAAGTGCTTGAGACAAGCCTAATATCCTTTGTTTACGATCTCGCATAAGCTTGATCCTAAAGATATGAGCTGCTTCTCCGAAATCTTTCATATCAAAACAAAACGACAACCATTCTTTGACCGAATTCAGCATGCGCACATTGTTTCCTATGAGAAAAATGTCATTCACATACAGAATCAAAAATGCTACTCCGTCTCCCTCCCACTTTTTATAAATGCATGATTCATTTTCAAGTTGATCTAAATCAAAAATCTTAATTGACTTGTCAAAACAAATATTTCATGCCCTAGATGTTTGTTTCAATCCATAAATGGATCTTTTAAGCTTACAAATCATGTGTTCATTGCCACTTTCTATTCAACCCTCTAGTTGTGCCATATAGATTCACTCATCAAGACTTCTATTCAGAAAAGTCATCTTGACATCCATTTGCCAGATCTCATAATTATAATGAGCAGCTATAGATAAGAGAATTCTAATGGCTTTAAGCATGGTTACTGATGAAAAAGTTTCCTCATAATCAATTCCTTCTTTTGTAGTGAACCTTTTCGCAACAAGCCTAGCCTTATAAGTTTTCACCTTTCCATCCATACCTCTCTTTTTCTTGAAGATCCACTTACATCCGCACGTGGTTCTACAATATTCTAGACTTGATTAAAGTATATGGACTCCATTTCAAATTTCACAGCAACAATCCACATTTCAGCATCTATATCATGTAGTACTTCGGCGGAATTTAACGGTTTTGTATTAGTCTCTTCAGGGATTCTATCATATCATTCTCCCAAGAGTGTATGCCTTTCGGGATTTCTGATAGCTCTCCTACTACGACGACTAGTGACTACATGATAGCTACTTCTTGAACTGAGGGTGGATCACTCTGAATATCCTCTTGAATAGGTTCTCCCACAATGGCAGACTGCCTAACATTGCTCCCACTACTTTGTGGTAGTGACACGTTAGGAGTCGGCTTGAGTGCAGTTTTGTGCACCATATCAATCACTATTTATTGCCTATTGACATGTAACCTAGCACGTGGTCATAATGGAATGTCAACAACCGATTGTGGAGCCTGTTCTGTTGACTCATGAGTAGTTACTCTTTGGGACAGTTCTTGTAACACAAGTTTATTCTAGGAACATGGTTCATTAAATAGTCTTGTTCTAGAAATTTGGCATTTGTAGAAACAATCATCTTTTGTTCCTTAGGACAATAAAATAAACCTCCTTTAGTGCCTTTTGGATATCCAATGAAGATGCATACTTCTGTTCTAGATTCCAACATATCCATTTTACCTTTTAACACATGTGCTGGACAACCCTAAATTCGAATATGTCATTGACTAGGCTTGCACTCATTCCACAATTCAAATGAGATTAATGGGATAGATTTGGAAGGAACCAAATTCAGAATGTAATTCAGAGTTTCCAAGGCATAACCCCAAAAGCTAAAGGCAAATCAAAATAACTTAACAATGATCTAACCATTTTCAAAATAGTTCTATTTGTATATTCTATCACACCAATTTGTTGAGGTATTCCTGGGGTAGAATATTGAAAAGTAATTCCCTATTCTGATAAGTATTGAATAATTCAACAGAAAGGTATTCACTACCACAATCAAATCGTAATGTTTGAATATGTTTACCATGTCGCTTTTTCGTTTCAACCCTAAATTCTTTGAATTTTTCAAAGCATTCAGATTTACTGTGCAACAAATAAATGTATCCATATTTTGAGTAATTATCAGTAAAGGTTACGAAATACTCAAAATCACCTCATGCTTGTATATTCATCGGGCCACACAAATCAGAATGAATTAATTCCAACTTATTAGTGGCTCTATTCCCTTTAGAAGGGAAATATCTCTTCGTCATTTTGTCTTTTAAACAGGATTCACAGGTTGATAGTGTCTCCACTTTCAATGAATTCAAAGGTCCATCAAAAATCAATTGTGAAATATAATTAATATTAATATGACAGAGACGTAAATGCCATAAGTAAGTAGGACTCAATCTAAGAATACGATTTCTTTTGTTAGAAACATCAATATTATTAATTTCACACATAATAAATCATGCATTCTTGGAGCACTATGGAGAAAAAGATTATTTTGCTTAATAATAGCACAATTTATTATTAAAGAAAACTGAATAACCAACATCCATTATTTTCGAAAGTGAAATTAAGTTTCTCCTTAGCGAAGGTACATAAAAGACATTGTTCAAAACAAGAACCTAGAAGGAGTAAAAGAAATAGAAACAACTCCAATAGCTAGGGTTGGTGTTGGTTCTCCATTGGCTTGAAAAACATAGACTTCATTTTCACTTAGATGTCGTGTCACCTGAAATTCCTGCAAAGAGATGCAGACATGATCAATGGTTCCCGAATCTACAATCCATAATTGGATAGAAATAGCCGCTAATCAGGTTTTAATGATGTTAAGAAAAGAATTACCTTTGTTTTTCAGCTTAGCCTGCAGGACAGGGTATTAGTTCTTGTGATATCCAGGTTGCTTGCAATGGAAACACTTACCTTTCCGCTTGGCTACACCACCCTTGGTTCCTCCTGGTGCCACAGCTTTTCGAGGCTTCTTCTTGTTGTTGTTTTGGGCTTTCGTCAGTTTAGAAGAAAATGGGCCAGCCGTGTCTAGCAACATCACAGTAGGAGTTTGCTGCTTGATGATAGTCTCTGTCGCCTACAATTCATTCAACAATTTCGTCAATGACAAGTCCATCTTATTCATGTTATAAGTCAGGCGAAATTCTTGAAAACTATCCGACAAAGTCTAAAGGACCATCTCAACTTGAGACTCCTTATCAATCTCAGCACCAAGTATTTACAGTTTATTCAAGTAACTCATCAATTTCGGCACATGCTCTCGAATTAAAGAACCTTCAGCCATTTTTGTGCTTAAAAGTGTCTTTATAGAAGTCTGTTTGGTAGCACGATTCTACTCCCTAAACATCTCTTTGAGAGATGCGAGCATATCATAAGCAGAAGACATTGACTGATGTTGATGCTTCAAGACATTCGCCATTGAGGCAAGAATGTAGCACCTTGTCATCTCATCAGCTTTTACCCACTTATCATAGACCTCAACTTCTTCAAGAGTAGGATCAACAGGTTTAATGGGACATCCCTCAACCAATAAAAACTTATAGCTCTCAGCAGTAAGAACAATATCCAAGTTTCTTTTCCAGTCCACATCATTAAGACCTTCCAACTTATTTTGATTCAAAATAGTAGTTGAAGGATTGAAGGAAGACATACTTAGTTTGAGAGAAAAAAGAAAAATAGATTATTAGACATATGCTACAGTAAAAAACAACCACAAGACATATAAAATCATGGATATGAACAGTTAGAATCATTAGTGAAACTTAACTATTCCAGCAAATATATGAGCACGTTAAGGTATATGGCCGCTTAAAACAGAAACATAACCAACTCAGTTAGAGAGTAATTTGTTCAGTTTAGGTAGACATATACTCATTCTTTTGAACAATGAATCAACAAGCAATTTAGTGGGGAAAGTTAAACTAGTCATCAAATCAAAATAATATAACAAATAATGCACAATGAACATGTTTATCCGATGGGGAAAAGGATCAAAGTCAATATAGAAACATACATAGCTATTGTAAAATAGTTTTAAAACCAGAAAATATCAACCCTGGCAACCCCACAGTGTTAGAACTTTTAATTTCAATTTTTTTAAATTTTTAGAAAACAGAAAAATGGCTAAAAAGCCATCTACAAGACGTTTTTTGGCCAAAAATCAGCGTACACCATAGTGCAGTGATGGGTATTGTTCAGTGGATCGTTTTCAATGAACCAGCAAAATATCAAATCAATCAGAGCTCGGGAAAATAGAAAAACTTCAATACCGATCAAATTTGATAATCATTATCAATTTTATGACAAGGATAAATCAAACAGGTTATTCAACATGGCCCAACCACTACGCTATTGGTTGTAGCATATTAAAAGCAATTGTGGTTGGGCAAAGTCCAAAAACTAGATAGATTTTCCTCCAATCGCAAAAAATTGTTTCTCTAGTTATTCGAAACTGTAAATTTTTTAGGGAAAAACTATAATTCTAACCAAGATTTCTCAGGCTTGATGATGTTAAAGAAACATTATTGAAACAATCATGGTTGGGCAAAATTGAAAAACATTACAGATTTTCCGTTAATCCATAAAAAGTATGTCTGTTTTGGACGAAAATATCAACAATCAAGAGCATAAAACATAGAAGCAGACAACCAGGTTCACTATTAACAACAACATACCCCAGTGCCTCAAAAGGCTTCCGCTCATTGCGGGGTGAGGGGGGGTCGGATGTACGCAGCCTAACCCCTATGTTTAAAAACATAAAGCGGCTGTTTCCAGATGACTCATGAGGGGCGTCGAAAGTTGCATTGACTAACTGCTACTTCACAAATGAAAAAAGCGCATATAGTTTAAAGAGTTACTTTGCTTTATTCCATCATACTACAAGGCCAAAAAATAGTCAATCTTTGGCTCCATCCGAGATTGATGGAAAGAAACCAGGTTCACTATTATTCTCTTGAAACATGCTCTTGTTGAACGTCGTTATGTAAACACAGTCCAATTCTAAATACAAAAATCTATGCTCCGAAATTCTTAAAACCAAGAACTAAACTTAATCTCTAAAATTCCTTAAATCAAGAACATAAAATTTGCGAATTTGATTCTAAATTACATTAACAATTTATGTAAGGAGACTACTGATACCTATTGTAAGAGTGAAATAAATATTCACGCAGCGGAAACATAATTTACAGGATCTAGACTTACATAATATTTTGTTAATGTAAAACGAAGTCAAGAAAATTTACCTCTCGAAACTTTTTGACAACTTGATTTTTCTGAAAGGATCCAGGACCACAAACTTCTATAGCTCTCTGGTTCACTGACTCAACTAACAACCTGTGTGGGCAAGTTTTTCTCTTTTTCATAATGCTTTTTTTTTTCCCCACTTTTCTTCCCCTAGTTATTCTATTAGATATAGAGAAGAAGAAGATGGAAGACTAAGGAACCAAAAAGGTTTTAGCCTATTGTGGCGAAATTAAGACCATTAACTTGGCTAACATCAATAGTCATAACCTACAAAACAGCCAAAACGTTTTTCCCTTATTGAATGTTCAATATTTCATTATTTAAAAAATAAATAAATATTATATTTACCATCAAAAAAGAAATATGTATGGAAGGTTATTTTTAAACTCCTTCCAAAATATTCTTTGTATAATCTTGAGTTGATCAATGAACCAGACGCTATAGGAACCGTGGACTTATCAATAGAGGCTCCCTATTATGATAATAATTTGTAATTGAAATAACTATCATATCATAATAAATTACAAATCATTCCACTAAAAAGTTTGTAATTGAACTCCTCAACTTAATTTTAAAATCCATCATTACATCTTATTTTAACTCTCCGTGTTAGAATTATCGACACCAATCAATAAATCAAATTTTCTGAAAATAATTTAATTTATTGACTAAGTCAATCCTTTACAACTCTACTTTAACTTATTTCACATGATGGATATTAAAATCCACCCGCAAGGTTTTCACGTGAAAAATTATAAGGGTGTCTTCAACTCGCGACTGAGACACGATTCTATAAACTAACTATTATTTCACTAATGAAATTTGTCATTATCCAATCTATTAGGATTTTATCAACTCATTGAAAAAGTCTCACCTTTCAATAGATTAAAATAATATAAATCAAATAACATAGAGGATAATAATTATATCAAAATTAAGAGTATAAGTACATACAATGAACTTGGGAATTTATTTATAAAAATTCAGAACATAAATAAATTTCTCCAATTGGTCCATTTAGTACATATAAAATGTATTAGCATAAGAAGTCGGAGTTTAACCACTCCCATAATCAAGATCAAATTATATTTAATCTTGTGCTATGATCAATCAAGATGTTAGTCCTACTTCATCTTTGATCGTGAACAATAATTTATAACTTATATGAATCGATAATTTTAATCTTCTGTGTATGAGTTAAAATACTCCATACACAAAATTATCTGCAATATAAGTAAAGGACACACATATGTATAAAATGATATATTTAAATCAAGACTTTTATTATAACAATATAAATAATCTTTATAAGAGATTCAAATATCATAATATAATTATATGATTAATAGTATATCCCAACACCGGTCAATGATATCACAATTGTGCCTATGTGAAAATGCTCCCCCATCTTGCCTTCTCCATAAAGTTTTTCACATTTTGTTTAACAAAATCAATGAGTGTGGAAACGTCCCTTTTCTTTTAATTAAATCACTCCAGCAATATGAGAGTAAAAACGCAACAATACAAATATGTGTAAATCATAAAAACGAAACAAAGTAGATTGTTTCACATTAGCACTTTTGTGCGCTAATGTGATCGACCAAAGGTGATCTTATTACACGAATAGCAAAAACCTCGTTAATAAAGAGAGAGCTCCAGATTTCTACAATTCTTTGACTAAATATGTTTGCCCTCTCTTTTAAATAGGACCAACTCATTGCAAAGAATAGTAAGCTATAATTTAGATGATCTTTTTACCACTGAATAACATAAATACATCTATTGAAGAAAACCTAGAGCAAAATTAGAAGTCATTAAAGTCCTAGATAGACATAGTGACCACGTCTATTATTGATATGGCCTACAAAGCATTTGTAACATACAACAAGGCTGCATTTGTAGAAAACCTTAAGATTGACTATAAAATATGTCAACTCTAAAATGATCCTCTCACATACTAGCAGTTCCATGTTGATTTTAGACTCTTGTCATAAAATCATTTGTCTTGTGTTACTAAGTTTCTTTCCCATGTTCTGGATGGCAGGTACTAGTACATCAAAATCTTAAAAAAGAAATTCAACTTTGTAAATAATGGAGAGATAAGAGAGATGAGTGAATATAACAAGAAAGCAAGGAAATGTCCACAACTAATACATAGAATCTGTAACTAGAATAGGTTGGAGTGATGGATTTTTGTCTCTCTGCACCTTCCTAGAAGGTGGTAGAGAGATTAGATGCTCGTAAATTATACTTATTAATGGTAATATTTTCATAGTTTCTTACCAAGAACTTTGTAAGAAAGCTACTAGGTAATGATCAACTACATGTCTAGAGCAGAGCAGCACCAATCATACATTTAATCAGTTTCTTGGAAGCATACAGTGGCCAGATCTTGCTTTCAAAAGCAGTAAAAAATTGAAGGGGAAAAAGGGGGAGGAACAAAAAAAAGAAAAGAAAAGGCCTGTCAAGTAGAAGAGGCTCCTTTGAAGATGAGAAAGTTTAGAGTCTCCAAAGTGAAATAGATAAATGTTCCTTTAGTATGAGTGAAGAAACACCCAAAGTTTGATCCCACCACACACTGCCATCCACCTCCATAATTCTTGTCAAATTCCTGCAATTTAAATTTTTTTTTTTAACAAACTTAGATATAAATTTCTCCTTCCTCTACCCCCAAAACATAAACTTTGGTACATTAGTATGAAAAAATTTTGAAGAATGTGGAGACCTTCTTGATGTAAGCAGCAATGGATTTGCAATCTAAGACATCATAAAGATCAAGAGCTTGAGAAGCAGATGACATGGCTTGGATCTGCATCTTTACTGGCATGTCTGTGTCTTCAATCAATGCTTTGCCTTCTAACATGATCTTTTCCTAGCTACACTGACTTGGAAAGGAACAACAAAGAAGAAGAAGAGGAGGATGTTTAAGTGTGAAAATCAAGAAAGAAAAGCCCCCCGCACAATAGAAATTGTTCATCCCAATCTCTTTTTGAGTGCAAGTTTTTACCGACAAATTTTAATACATAATATAATTTATTTATTAAAAAATATAAAAGTTTTAGAACAAATATGAAAAAATTTTAAATATTCAACTTAACTTTTAAAAAATTCAATTATTTTTAAAAAATATGATTAATTTAAAACGGAGGGAGCATAATGCATCCAAATGAAATGGATACAAAATTGTGAGTTTTCATGATTAAATGTTGGAAAAATATAAAAATATTACTTCTGATATCGCTTTTTAATAATTTTCCATCAATCTCGGATGGAGCCAAAAATTCACTATTTTTTGGCATTGGGATATGATGGAATAAAGCAAAATGACTCTTTAAACTGTCTGCGCTTCTTTCAATTGTGAAGTAGCAGTTAGTCAATGCAACTTTCGACGCTCGTCATGGTCATCCAGAAACAGTCGCGCTATGATTTTAAACATAGGGGTCAGGCTGCGTACATCCGACCCCCCTTTACCCCGCAATAGGCGAGAGCCTTTGAGGCATTGGGTTAATGTTGTTGTTGTATCGCTTTGTAATAATTAAATAATAATTAAATTTTTTATTTTTTATATTTTTATTAAGATACATTTTAATTATATATTTTATGTTCTGTTGCAGTACTTTTCGTCCATTGTTACTTTACTCCTATTCTAAATGTATAATACATTTTATTTATGTAATACAACGAATCAAATAATTAGTAAAAAATCAATATTATCTATTCTTTATATTATCTTCTCGAACAATCTCTCAGTGAATAGAATTATACGTGGAAATTAATAAAAATATACAATCTGTACGATTATAAAAATAAAAAGTAAAAAGAGTTTCCAAATGTAAATGAGACATGTGGTGGCTGGCAGTGGTTAGGTGTCGTGTTCCTCCTCACTTTAAGGACAACTTTTTTAACATTATTCTAATGTTTCATACTTCTCTTTCAGGATAAACTCCGTGAGGCCTCAAATAATCCATTTATTCATTTTCATCTATTTTTATTTTCTTGGTTTTTTTAATTCTTAACAAAAAGAAGCTGTTATTCTTTCTTTGACATGGTTTTTTTATATTAATTTCGAGAGCGGAGTTATATTCACTCCAAAATGATCAAATATCTTTTAACAAAATTTATTTTGAATATATAAGTTAAATATGAATATTTTAATTTATATATCAATTATTGAATATTTTTGAAATAAAAATTACTCCCTTATATTTTAAAAATATGAACACCCTTCACAAAAATATTAATTCATCTACATTGATTATGTAATACTCTATTAATAGAAGATAATAAGTATTCTTTAAAACAATCAAAATGCAAGTGAATTAATTGGGAAACTACCATCATAAAAAGACAATCATACTTAAAGGTTGAGTACATATTATTGAAGACTTGAGAAAGAAGAAAAAACTATTCTCGCCATTTGATAAGTGGATTTATGAGGTTATGTATATTTATTTTGAGAAAAATATTAGGGCATAAAATACCATCTTTCATATTTATTTTATTATTCTTAAATTAATATATATATATATATATATATAAGGTTATGTATATTTATTTTGAGAAAAATATTAGGGCATAAAATACCATCTT
>JAOTQR010000011.1:15973323-16019571 GCA_025774065.1 Solanum ossicruentum | reverse complement strand
TTATATATTCTTCCCTATATTACTTATAGTGTGCCTCATGATGTGGGACAATCTAACTAAAATAATAAATTGACTAAAATAATATAATTAATTAACTAGTCATCCAATATATAATAATATAAAAAGTTTGAATTAATATTGAATATGGTTAATTAATTTTCTAATTTCAATTTTAAGTTTTTTGAATTATGGAATGAAGCAGCAAAAAGTTCTTTTCTGAATCGTTGCTAAAATTTATGTTAATTATTGCTAAGTAAAGTACCTTTTTTTTTAATTTTTGAAAGACATGGTTGTAAATGATAAGATCTCATAACAGGTAAACAATGTGCCTTTTTTTATGTTGAAATTAACCAAAAAAATCACAAAATATACTGGATATAAATAAGAGTAATTCTTTTCTATAGTTATGATAATAAATAACTTCATAATTTTGTATTTTTTTAAGTTGCATTTTAATTCAATTTAACCATTTAATTTTTATTATTTTGTTAGATAATATTTATAGTGTTTTTAAATTTTGTTTTGTAAGCCCAAAACGGAAAAAGGACAAAACAAGAAATAAAAACTAGAAAGAAATCTAACCTAAATCTCTAATTCAAGATCTCATTGTTATCTACTTTTTTGCTTCCATAATGTATTTTTTAGATGGCTCCTTTTATGTTATGGAAGGTTAATTGTTGAGTAAATTATTGTCTAAATATCACGCCCCGAGCCTACATCCTGAACGTGATCGGCACTCGAAAATCATTTTTGGTCCCAAGCGAACCACTTGGTCTGGCTACTTACCCAACGGAAGACTTATCAATAGTGGAAAGGCTTAAAATAAGCAACATAAAACTACTAAAATTGTCTAAATAATTGAAAAGAGAAATAGCTCAACAGTGAAATTAATTTAATAAGAACTGAAGTATCTAACACATAGTCTATAGAACCTCTACTAAAATAGTTTGAAAGGACTACTGGGATAAGCCCCAAGTAGCCAGAATTGAAACAAAGAATGATATGAAATAACATCAACCAAAAGAGCCTCAGACTAAGAGAAGGCCTCACCACTGTTTGGAAACTATCAGGTTCTCAACGAAGCGGCTGCTGAGGAACTCAGTCACCTGCATCTGCATCATCAAATGATGCAGGTCCTAAGGACGTTAGTACGTGAAATATACGATATGTAAGATGGCCAAAACAACTCAGGATACATAACAATCCTCAAAAAGGATATAAACATAACTCATAATAAAGTAACAATAATGATAAATACTTTATATGCTGAAAATAACATGTTGAAAACTGGTAAGAAAACTATAATTTCTTAGCTTGGGGAGTTTATCTAACCGACAACCACCACTATGAGCTTCGCGGTGATACAACATCTTGCCTACGCTGCTAGAGCTGCCCCGTACTTTGCTGAGGTAGGGGACGAAGAACTAGGGGAGTGGATCCATCTCAAAACTAGGTCATCTCAGTGGTTAATGAGGAAGGTACCATAATACAATCTTATCCTATGTTGGCTACATAGTTTATGAGTTTGAGTAACTAATTCTACTCTCACCCATAACTGTGCTTAATACTACTCTCAAAATACTTTTATATAGCTCAAACTTAAAGACTTGAAATTCTTAAAATCTTCTTTCTCGGGACTTAGCCCAACTTATTACTTAGCTTTCTCATCTAAGTTCTTTAACTTAACTGAAAACTAGTATCAACTCAAGTGATTCAAAACATGCTAGGTTCCTCAGCTAATATGCAAGAACCAATTCAAAGAATGTATTTCTTGAATTTTAGCTTAAAAAGATACTCATACTAATCTTTCTTTTCTTGAAATAATATCAAGCTTTTTCAAGAAAACTCAGCAATAATAGATCTTGTTCATAAATGAATATAAATTGGATGACAATACTTTAATTGCACGATATAAAAACCAAGATCATAACATTCATCAAGATATCTATGGAATTTACCATGAAAATTAACATGCTTTACAAAGTTTACAGGAATTTAATCTCAACAAATACTTGAAAATTCATGGGTGAAAACTAGCTTCTATTCTTAGAGATATTCTTGGAATTAATAGTTTTAAGGTGGCCTTACATACCTATAAAAAGAACTCTTGAAGGATTGGGGAGAATCCTTGATTTTCTTTACGTTTGAATTTTTCTTGGAAGGATTTTTGAACGAATGATTGTGAAAAAACATTTTTGGACCTTGATTCGACTTTAAAACATCTAATTTAGGATTATGGGGTGTGGAAAAGGTCGAAATTATCCCTCCTCATTAAAAGCACAAAACTCCACCGAATTTACACTAGTGCGCCACGCACTAGTGTTAATTCTCACTTTTTCACAAACTTTTAGTTTTCGTCGAATTTTCAAAAAATCCAAGTATGGTTCCGCGTCCCTAGCGCGTCGCGGAAGAGGTGCGAAAACCTTATTGTTTTTTATTTTATTGGGAAAAATTAATTCGCGTTAAAGTCGAGTCAAGACCATTTTCGACTCAATATTTTGCACTTATCGCAAATCCGTCTCAGATTTGCAATTGGAGCATGGGAAGACATGTTACGCGCAAGGTCAATTCTAAGGATATTTTTGTCTTTTCACCGAGTATTACAATATCTCCCCCTTGGGATCATTCGTCCTCAAATGATAATGATACGAACCAAACTAGCTCAAATCACAATTTTTTTTCGAACTTACAAACACATCTTCAAAATAGTTTTATGGAAGTTTACCTTCAAGATCTTCATATAGGCCAATGAAAAAGTGTGGATACTTAGCCTTCATATCTTTCTCTACCTCCCATGTAGCTTCCTCCACAAATCGGTTCCTCCACAGAACTTTCACTGAAGTGATCTCCTTGGTCCTTAGTTTACGAATTTACCAGTCTAATATCAGCACCGGGACCTCCTCATATGACAACTTGTCCTTAATTCCAACACTTTCAACAGGGACAACTAGAGAGGGATCTCCCAAGCACTTCTTAAGCATGAAAATATGTAGTATCATATGTATGACACTTAATTCTATCCGTAACTCTAACTCGTAAGGAACGGTACCCACTTCTCTGGATTTGATAAGGCCCAATATATCGTGGGTTGAGCTTCCCTTTCTTCCTAAATCTTGTAACTCCCTTCATTGGAGATACCTTCAAGTACACCCAATCGTCTACCTCAAACTTCAAGTCTCTTCTTCTAACATCCATGTAAGACTTTTGTCGGCTCTGAGCTGTCCTGAGCCTTTCCTAGATAACCTTCACTTTTTTCATAGCCTGGTGGACTAGATCAAGTCCTATCAATCCTGCCTCACCAACTTCAAACCATCCTATGGGTGATCTACACCTCCTCCTATAAAGAGCCTCATACGGTGTCATTTGTATGCTGGCCTGAAAGCTATTATTATAAGAGAACTCAATCAAAGGTAAATGATTATCCTAGTTACCTTTAAAGTCTATCACGCACGCCCTCATCATATCTTCCAAGGTCTGTATAGTCTGCTCTGTTTGCCCGTCTGTCTGTGGATGGAAAGTTGTGCTAAGATGCACCTTCGTACCAAGCCCGTTCTGAAAGGACTTCTAAAACTATGTTGTAAACTGAGCTCCTCTATCTGAAATATTAGATATAGGGAACTCGTGTATCCTAACAATCTCCTTAAGATAAAGTCTGGCATAATCCTCAACTGTATCAGTCGTCTTGACAGGTAGGAAGTGAGCTGACTTCGTTATTCTATCTACTATGACCCATACCGAATCATGTTCTCTATGAGATCAAGGTAAGCCTGTTACGAAGCCCATATTAATCACCTCCCATTTTCATTCCAGAATTTCTATGTTCTGGGCTACACCACAAGGCCTTTGGTGGTCGACCTTAACTTGCTGGCAATTTGGGCATCTAGATACAAACTCTGTAATGTCCTTCTTCATACTACCCCACTAATAGACTTCTCGCAAATCTTTATACATATTTGTTCCACCAGGGTGGATAGAGCATCTGGCATTATGAGCCTCAGTCAAGATCCTATCTTTAAAACCGTCAACACTTGGTACACACAATCTGCCTTGGTATCTCAGGACGCTATCCCTTCCCCCTCCTTTTGAGAAAAATAATATTTTCTGCTTCTAGACATCTTCATTCAATTGGAGAAGGATGGGATCCCTGTCTTGCTTTTCTTTCACTTCTGCCACTAAGGATAACTATGACCCATTTCTGACAATGGACCTGCCTTCGTCAGAATCTTCAATCTGCACCCCCAAAACGGGCTAGTCTATGAACCTCCTTAGCTGACTCTTTCTTTCCATCCTCAACATGGGTTGTGCTCCCCATGGTCACCCTGCTAAGAGCATCAACAACTACATTAGCTTTACCTGGATGATAGATGATACTCATATCATAGTCTTTCAGGAGCTCCAACCACCTTCTATGTCTCAAATTCAGCTCCTTCTGACCAAACACACACTACAAGCTCTTGTGATCCGTGAATACATCCACGTGCCCACCATCTAGATAGTTTCTCCAGATCTTCAGAGCAAACACCGCCACAGCAAGCTTAAGATCATGAGTTGGGCAATTCTTTTCATGAATCTTAAGTTGTCTGGAGGCATATGCTATCACCTTGCCTCTCTGTATCAGTACACATCCCAAGCCAACTCTAGAAGCATCACAATATACTACGAAATCATCAAATCCATCTGGTAGGGATAAAACTGGGGTTGTGGTCAGCCTAGTCTTCAAGTCTTGGAAACTCTTCTCACAAGCTTCTCACCGTTCGAAATTAGTATTCTTTGAGTCAGCTTAGTCAAGGGAGCAAGGGACGGGTAGGAAAACTATATAATAGTGACTTATACTTCCCTACGCACTTTACACTTTAGATTTCATCACCCATTATCTTCTCTTTATTTTTTTTCAACCCTCTCTTAATAATTATTTCACTAGCAATCTCATCTCATCAAGAATGTTTGACTTCTTTTTTTTCAAATAATTCTTTTCTTTTTTTCTCTTTTTTCTTATGACACATTCTTTCAAAGAGGGCTTTTTCATTACCATGTAGCTATTATTGATCACCTTTTACCACTTACATATCCCTTTTCCTCAAATTTAACAATTATAGTAAGTCTATGCTACAGTGCTCAAGGAAGCAAGGTGCAAAAGTTAGGGTATCAACAAAATTCTGATCAAGGTAAATATATGGCTACCGACAAAAGACTACAGGCTTAAAAGGGATAACTAGTGATACAATATTTGGAAAAGATAAATTTTTACAAGACAAATCAAAGAAAGCCTATTATCATATCCTAAACAAAGCAATACTTTTTATTTCACTTCAATAACATGCAGGGCAAGTTCTAGAGTTATATGCGAAACATGGAATAACCAAATTCTCACCACACATGGCACAAGTATCAATCAAGATGGATTAATTTCACTTCTAAGAGAGACAGGGTCATAACAAACTATAAAATAAAATAAGTTACATATAGAGTCACAACCATGAACCTAGATATCAAATAATTTGCAATTTAATTAGCAATCAAGCATTCATAGGAAAGTACTACCCAAAATTAGGCATAAATAGCAAGTACCAAAAGAGTCAAAAAAGTTTTTTCTTTTCTCTCAAAAAATAAATAAATAATAAAACTAAAACTAAAATAAATAAACTTTACTTCCTAAAAAAGAAAAAATACTCGGTTCAAAGGGACCCCCCTCGGAAAGAACCAAAAAGAAAAATCAAGGGGTGGGCTAAGCGTGCTTCTACTAATGAGAAATAAAAATATAAACAAATAAATAAATAAAAATCTTTTTGTATTTTTTTATTTTTGTTTTATTTTTAACTTTTTATTTTTTTATTTTTTTAATATTAAATAAACCCTAAAGCACACTCTAACCTAAATAACATATTTGGAATAATTCTCACCCCACACTTGAAAAGATGTTATGTCATTAAAGCATTAATTAAAATTTAAAACAAGGGTTAGAATCTGAGGTCTTTAGACCTAGCCAAAAGCATATCCTCTCAATATTCATCGAGGGTCGTACGCAACCTACACTTAAGCTCAAACTGCTCCTTAGCTTCAAATTTTCGGGTACTCAGACTTTCCCTAATCTGAAAAAAATAAAAATACACAAAAAAGAAAAGAAAGTGATACTAAAAATATATAAATAAAAAGCTACACTATAATTGGGTTGCCTCCCAATAAGCGCTTAGCACGACTCAAGTTACCACCAACTTTTTTCTCCACTTTGAATATATGAATTGCACCCCAATTTTGCATCAATCTTTCTTCTTCGTTCAAGGAGCGATGGTATGAAGATAAAGAAATCAAGTAATAGGTATCGCATCTTACACTTCTTGGCCCTTACATGAGGAATGTAATTTTGTGATTTTTCCTCAACAAATTCAAGAATATAGACATATTGTTCCTCTTCCTCACGCTCTTTCATAAGCTCAGATAACTCAATTGATATCTTATCATCCAAGCACAATGTAGAAAAATAATAGGAATGAGGCGTAATATGACCTAATTCATGAATTGTATTATTATTTACATCCTCTTGTGTACTCTACTCAACATCGACAATTGGTGATTGGACATCATTCACGTCAACCTTTGTGTTCATGTGAGCCTCTCTGTCACGAACATCATCCGAGCTAAATTGATCTATCTCTAATTTGAGCTTAATTTTTGCTACATGGGTAGCTATATTTGTGAGGTAGGCATTCGCTTCTTTTTGTTGCTCCATTGTCTTCTCTTGTAGCTCTAATATTTGCCTCAATAGCTCACTAGTACTAGCTTTTTATTCTGCCTGCTCCACTTTATTACCCTTGCCAACATCATAAACAATAGAAGAATAATAATTGAAGTTTGAGGGAGGGGGATACAAGTTCGGACAACCATCCCAATGATCATCTTGACCACCACATATATGACAAATATTCCATTCAAAGGATTGGATAGGTGCACATAACCCGCTCTTTTGAATAGTATGACATTCAATATTCAAGTGGGATCCATCACAATATTGACAAGGATATTCATCACCCAACCACCATTTATTCCAATCATCCATATCAATAAGAGTACTAAAAAAATATTTTTTATTTTTTTTAAAAAAAATATTCCACAAACAAAAACGAAAAAGATAAAAATAAAAAGAATAAAATACTAAAAAGAAAACAAACACTTAAATAATAAAAGAGTACTAAAAAGTATTTTTTTAAATTTCGCATAAATAGAAAAAAATAAAAAGAATAAAATACTAAAAAAATACTTAAATAATAAAAAGAAAAATATAACCTAGAAAAGTAATTAATTTCTAAGTCCCTGGCAACGGCGCCAAAAACTTGTTGCTTTCCTGACACACGCAAGTTTACGTGGTCAATCCAAGTAATATAGTGGCTCTTTTCAAAAGCCGGATGTCGAACCCAAAGCACTTGTCGATTAATTATTTACTAAGTTATATTAATTCTAATTATTTATTTAAGCGGTGAACAATTAACCAAAAGAGATATTTTTACACAATCAATAAATGAATCGATCTAAGACAATGGTTTAGCTAATAATCATGTGTAGCCTCAATTTCATCAAATTATTTGATTATCTAGTTGTTGATTCACAGAATTAAAATTACCTGAACAAGATTGCAAGCCTCTATCGACCTATTGTTATTGACTACCTAACTATATCGTTGAGCAGGGATAGATACATCAATAAAAGTGTTTTAACGTTATCTTCTTGTATTTGAACCAAGCGGGATGTAAGGGTAGTTATCACAGGTCTATCTTACACGAATCAATCTAGTTTCCTAGTCGAGCAAGCTCCTTATACCCCTGTGTTCTATCCACTCCAATATATATCGAATCCAGAGTAAATAACAAATTTATTCCATGATTGGCCAAATTATAAAATATAGACTAAAGAAATATAAGAACAACTAATATGATAAACAAATATTTCAAATTAATAATTACTAAACAATCATTTTATTAGCTACCATAATCTTAGAATGAAAAGTTTAATTCCACATAGACATGAAGAAATTACCATAAATCATTCAAAGATAAATATAAAAATGAATATTAATGGAGAAGAAAAGATGAAACCAAAATTCTCCATCCTCCACGACGGCTTCTATTTCTCTATAGATCAAAAGTTATGTAAAATTTAATTTTATGGAATATTTATAGGTGTAAAAATAAATTCCAAATAAAATAATTGAGTTCAAAACAAATTGTGAAATTCAAAATCGGAAGGACACTTCAACTTCATGCTGCCATACGCCGCCTTCACCATTTCACTACTACCACGTGGCAAGCAGCGTCTTCAAATTGCAATTGAATTGCAATTTTGCTGTATACTTATATAATAAAATATATAATAATATTTATTATTGTAATTTTGCTGTATACATATATAATAAAATATATAATAATATTTATTATTATATTTAATTAAATTCATTAAGCTATCTGCTTGAATTTACTTCTATACTCTTCTCTTTTTAATTCGTTTGAGCTCCAAATCTCTTTATTCTTCTGCCAATTTAATCCTACAAGTAAAACACATAATTTAGCACAATGCATAAATTCATGCTCAAAAAGGATAAATAAAAGTATTAAATATGAGGTAAAATGACTAAAAATATGTATTTTTTGCCCAACACAATTCGAGCTTACACTCTGGACGTGGCCGACACCGAAAATCATTTCTGGTCCCAAACAAATCACTTGACCTAGCTACTTACCCAGCGGAAGACATAACAATAGTGGAAAAGCTTTAAATAAGCAACATAAAACTACTAAACTTGTCTGAATTACTGAAAAGAGAAATAGCTTAACAGTGAAATCAATTTAATCAAAATTGAAGTATCTAACACATAGTTTATGAAACCTTATGGAACCTCTACTAAAATAGTCTGAAAGGATTAATGGGACAGACCCCACGTGGTCAGAACTGAAATAAAGACTGAAATGAAATAACATCAATCAAAAGGGCCTTGGACTAAGAGGAGGCCTCACCACTATCTCCAAACTGCTGGGTTCTCAACGAAGCGGCTACTGAGGAAGTCTGTCACCTGCATCTGCATCATAAAATGATGTAGGTCCTAAGGACGTCAGTACGTGGACTGTGCGGTATGTAAGATGACCAAAATAGTAACTCGGGGTACATAACATTCCTCAGGAAGGATATAAACATAACTCATAATAAAGTAATAATAATGATAAATACTTTATGTGCTGAAAATAACCTGCTGAAAACTGGTAAGAAAAATATAATTTCTTAGCTTAGGGAGTTTCTCGAACCGACAACCATCACTATGAGCTTCGTGGTGATACAACGTCTTGCCACACTGCCAGAGTCGTCCCGTACTTTACCGGGGTATGGGACAAAGAACTAGGGAAGTGGATCCATCCCAAAACTGAGTCATCTCAGTGGCTAATGAGGAAGGTACCGTGGTACAATCCTATCCTATGCTGGCTACATAGTTTACGAGTTAGAGTAATTAATTCTACTCTCACCCATATCGATTCTTAATACCAGTCCCAAACATCTATCTATATTTTATTTCTTCTACAAAGAAAGAAAACTGTTAAGCAAGGAAGGCGCAGTAAAGAAAGCCATACAACTCATACTTAAAGACTTGGAATTCTTAAAATCTGCTTTCTCTAGACTTAGCCTAACTTACTTCTTAGCTTTCTCATCTAAGTTCTTTGACTTAACTAAAAACTAGTATCAACTCAAGTGATTCAAAACATGCTATGTTCCTCAGCTAATATGCAAGAACCAGTTCAAAGAATGTATTTCTTGAATTTTAGCTTAAAAAGGTACTTATACTAGTCTTTCTTTTCTTGAAATAATATCAAGATTTTTCAAGAAAACTCAGCAGTAATAGATCTTGTTCAACAATGAATATAAATTGGATGACAATACTTTAATTGCACAATATAAAAACCAAGATCATAACATTCATCAAGATATCTATGGAATTTATCATGAAAATTAACATGTTTTACAAAGTTTACAGGAAGTTAATCTCAACAAATACTTGAAAGTTCACGGGTGAAAACTAGCTTCTATTCTTAGAGATATTCTTGAAATTAATAGTTTTAGGGTGGCCTTACATATCTGAGAGAAGAATTCTTGAAGGATTGGAGAGAATCCTTGATTTTCTTTATGTTTGAATTTTTCTTGGAAAGGTTTATGAACGAATGAATGTGAAAAAATATTTTTGGACCTTAATTCGACTTAAAAACATCTAATTTAGGATCATGGGGTGTGGAAAAGGTCGAAATTACCCCTCCTCATTAAAAGCACAAAACTCTACCGAATTTACACTAGTGCGCGTCGCGCACTAGTGTTAATTCTCACTTTTTCGCAGATTTCTAGTTTTCGCTGAATTAAAAAAAACCGAAGTATGATTCCGCATCCCTAACGCATCGCGGAAGGGGCGCAAAAACATTACTTTTTTTATTATTTTGGGAAAAATTAATTCACATTTTTCGTGTTAAAGTTGAGTTGAAACTATTTTCCGACTCAGTTTTTTGCACTGATCACAAATCCGGTCTCGGATTTGCAATCGGAGCATGGGAAGATACGTTACACGCAAAATTAATTCTACGGATATTTTCGTCTTTTCACTGGGTGTTACACTAAATTTTGTATGACTTATCCTATTATTGTATTTCTTATTTTTTTTAATTAAATTTTTGGTGGTTCCATCATTTTATTATATATGTTTAAAAAATTAAAATAAAACATACATGCTGTCCTTTTTCTGAAAATAAAACAACGAAGTGCTTAGGCTGTAAAGTGAAAAAGATTTGTTGGTACGCTTCCATTTTCCAAAAAGTATTTCTTATATACTTTATGGTGATGTTAAATATGTTAATATACTGTTACTAAATTATTCTTTAAATTTGAAGAAAAGTCATAAGGTACCTTTTTTTGTTTAAAATTAAAATAATTATTTTAGACAAAGACGATTTTGTTAAATTAGTTTCAATTCAGACAGTTTTAAATGATAGTGATGATTATTTATAAATTCAAATTTCAAAATAAGATTTAAAATTAATTATTTTTTCTTAAAAAAGTAAAACTTGTATGTATTGATTCCTAAACATTAGGAAGAAAATAAATTGAATTTAGAGTCCTTAAAGAAACAATTTGTAAGAATAAACTAATCTAACAAAATTAAAATCTAATTTCTATACCCCTTTTTTAAAAAAACAAATAAATATTGACTGTCAAAAAAAATACTCCATAAAATTTGTGAATCCTTCGTGGGGGAAAATGTGATACTATTTTTGGGTAAAGATCCGCATCTATAAATCCATTGAACATTTGATCTTATTGTACTTGGCTAGATTTTTACCCAGTATTTTTAGGATTCTCTCTCTCTCTTTCTCTCTCTCTCTATTTTTTAAATAGACATTTATATTCTATTTTTTACTCTTTTTTTTAACAAAATCTCTATTTTTTAAATAGACATTTACATTCTACTTTATCTTGTTAAAATAGATAAATAAATACTAAAAAAATATACACCAATTAATTATTATCTTTGAACAAATAATTTCTTAATTGTTATTTAATCCATTGTGACCCATGAAACACGAGAAAATGTGCTGATGGTTGATACACAATAAGTATCTATTTATTATGCTTAAGTCGATTCATGCTTAGATTATTTTATTCCACATCTCAACCTCTTCTCTTTTGTGTTGTCATTTTTATAAGCAACTCAGCATACACGAGGAGATGAAGAATTTGTCATAATAAATATATGAAAATTACTAGGATCGATATCATGTTTTATTTAAATTCAGATTTATTTTCGTTTTTTGGATTATCCAAAATTGAAAATATTAGCTCTGTCAATGAGCAAGTGTATCACTAAGAATTAAAAAAAGTATAGCGTTGCAGCTTCAACTTGGGTTGTACAACAACGGTGCAAGTCCACTTCTAAACGTTCATGGTGACAAGTTTTAATGTCATGAATGTGTACTGTTCTATCATGTTTTAATTACTTTTAAATGGAAAAATGTATCTTTGATTTTAAGTACGAAATTTTGACCATTTAATTGAAAGTATGTATTTTATATTTTATTGTGTTCAAAAGGGTGGAGTCATAATTTTTATCAAACACTCAAAACATAAGATAACCAAATGCACTAACCAGTCAAGAAATTTTAACTTCTATAATATATTTTTTTAAAAAAAAATTAATCTTATATATAAGATATAATTTTTTGGAGTGTTGGTTAAATTCGTTTTACCAATGGTCTCCACTTTCAAGTGGTCCTTGCACACTATATCCTCTCTTCATGTTGGCTTCATATTTTGGTACGAAGATGTTCATAACAATTTGTGTAGTTAATGTCAAGCATGACCATTAAAGTTTATTCAATATAACTATAAAAATTATAAACATGTATTTAGCATACTAAAAATGTTAAATTTTAATTGCTATGATATTAGAGTCAATGAGTCACAATACTTTACGTGCTATAACTACAAAAAATATTCATCATGATGTTGAGTGATCCCTCCAAATAGAGGGCTCACATGCCATTCAACTTTGGCAACTCAAATTTGGCTACACAGCTAAATTTAAAAAACAAGTGTTCAATTCAAATTTGGCTGCACAGCCAAATTTGATTGATCTTCAAATTTTTCTCTATAAAAAGGAGTATTTGCTCCTTAATTAAAAATTTAGGAAGAGAGAAAAATATAGAGAGAGTCACAAAGGAAAAGAAAAATATATAGAGTATTTTTCTTCTGTTATGTATGTCATAGACTATAAAATAAAATAATCTGTGAAGGAAAAATAGAGTATGTGCTTAGGAAATTTTTTTCCTAAAAGAAATAGTGTGTTCACTATTTTTGGTATTTTTCTCTGAGAGCCTACTTTTGTAATAGTAGAAGAAATTGTACACTTGTGCCTACTATTTGTAATAGTAAAAGAAATATAGTAGAAGTATTGATTTGTGGACGTAGCCTAAAAGTTTTGGGTGAACCACGTTAAATTTTCTGGTGTCTATTTTGCTTTATTTATTCCTCCTAAATTTTATTGTTCACTCCGCTAAGTAGGTCCTAATGAGCAAATGACTAACTTATAAGGTTGAACCCAATTCCATTAGTATGAGACCTTTTGGGAGATGCCCAAAAACAAATTCGTGAGGGCTTGGTCCAAAGCGGATAATATCATACTAATGTGGGATTGGGGTGAGTGTACGCGCGGTCCCCAACAAGTGGTATCAGAGCCCAGGTTCGGAGGGCAGGAGTGATGGACTGACGCTTGTGGAGTTCTCGATGTGAAAACATGACCAAGGATCTGCAAGGGTGTCTTGTATCGAAAGTCTTCCTGTCAAGTGATGGTATAGGCGACGTGTCCCGTTAAGTGATAAAGGCGGTGAAAGATGATTTGGTGGATCAGATGGTGTAACCTAATGATGTGGAGGTCTGCGGTGATGCCTTGTGTCGAAAGTCTTCCCGACAAGAACAGATGATCGGGCGGCGTATCCCGCAAGTTGTTACGGCGGTATAAAATGGTGGCAGATCCGAAATGATAATCGCTGGAGGGAAGGTATGCGGTAATGTCTTGTGTCGAACATCTTCTTGACAAAGTGGTGGTCAAGTGGTGTGTCCCATTAGTTGATAATGGTGGTGCAAGATTGATAGCAGATTTAGCTGGTGATGTTGACTCTTGACTCAAAAGAGTCTACATCAGGTTACCTGATTACATTTGCTGGGGGAGCTGTAGCATGACAGTCAAAATTAAAAAAGTGTGTAGCCCTCCATTTGTCGGGAGGGGGAGAATTGTTGAGTGGAGCCCTCCAAATAGAGGGCCCACATGCTATTCAACTTTGGCAACTCAAAATTTGCAACTCAAATTTGGCTGCACAACCAAGTTTGAACAAGTGTTCAATTCAAATTTGGCTGCACAACCAAATTTGAATTGATCTGCAAATTTTTCTCTATAAAAAGGAGCATTTGCTCCTTAGTTAAACATTCAGGAAGAGAGAAAAATATAGAGAGAGTCACATAGGAAGAGAAAAATAGATGGAATATTTTCCTTAGACTATATAATAAAATAGTCTGTGAAGGAAAAATAGAATATGTGCTTAGGGAATATTTATTATTAAAAAAAATAATGTGTTCACTATTTTTGGTATTTTTCTCTGAGGGCCTACTATTTGTAATATTAGAAGAAATTATACACTTATGCCTACTATTTGTAATAGTAGAAGAAATATAGTAGAAGTGTTGATTTGTGGACGTAGCCCAAAAGTTTTGGGTGAACCACGTTAAATTTTCTGGTGTCTATTTTGCTTTATTTATTCCTCCTAAATTTTATTTCTCACTCCGCTGCGTGGGCCCCAATGAGCAAATGACCAACTTATAAGGTTGAACCCAATTCCATTAGTACGAGACCTTTTGGGAGATGCTCAAAAACAAATCCGTGAGGGCTTGATCCAAAACAGACAATATCATACTAATGTGAGGTTGGAGTGAGTGTACGCGCGGTCTCCAACACATGATTCATGTGATTTATCATTGTACTAGCTAATGTTTTTTGACATTGTTGTCATATCAAGTAAATTACTTTTGTTACTTTAAAGTTGTGCACAAAATATATAAATACGAAAATTAACATTAACTAGGAATTATTTTAAGAAACATAAGTTATCATCAATTATTGTTAATATTCATTAGGAATTATTCAAAAAATAATTATCAATTATTTGTAATGCCAATTTAACAACTAAATAGTATGAGAGATGGATTGTCATCATAACATATTTTTGGGTAAAAACAACATGCTTTTATATAAATATAGATGTATGTCAAATTCTATTCAAAGAGTATTTTACTTCTGTTTAATATATATTTTAAACTTGATAATATTTATTAAGTTGGTATAAGTGTCAATATAGAAAAGTTTTTGAGTCTTTAATTTCATATTTATTTAGTTCTAAAGTGCACTGTTAAAGAAACAATATTACAATTATAATTTTATTTAAATAATTAAATTAATATACTCAAATAAACAATATAATAAATTATCATATTTAACCGCGCAACGCGCGGGCACACATACTAGTATAATATTTAATATATATAATTCACTCTTTAATACACAATGCAGTTTTTTTAATTAAAAGAAGTTTACTATATTTTAAGATACTTATATTACATCTTTGTTGCGTGCAGAATTACTTTTGTAAATAGTATAATTCATTTATATTACATGCATAATTCGTTTTCAATATATAGTACAATTTTTTTAATCAAAATAAGTATAATATATTTATAATACATATATATTATATATATACTTTACTTTTAATACATAATACAGTTGGTATAGATAATACGTATTTTGCAATTATGAAATGTCTAGGTAGTAAATAAAAAATATCCTTAAAAATAGTAAATATTTTATAAAAAAATTCAAAAAGATAATTATTCCTTTTTATTACTTAATCCTGATTTCATATATTTCTTAATTTTTTCAAATTAGATATATATTTATTAAACTAGCATATGAGTAATACTTAAAAATTCTAAATTTAACTACTACTATTTATGTATTATTTAATATTTTACTTATTAAAAATGGTAGTTAACGAGCTCCTTGTCAATATGCCTACTCAGTTAATAAGGGGTAATTTGATCATTTTTATAATTTTTCTTTAATTTATTCATTTTCATAAATTACGTTAAAAATATAATAAATTATAATAATTAATAATTTAAAATATTTAAAAAGTATGTAAAAATTTTGATTATCTCTCAAGATTTTATCTGTGTCATATAAATTATTTGAAGTGATATAAAAAGTACTAAAAATTATAATAATTAACAATTTAAATATTTAAAAGAAAATATTTTTTAAAAATGATTATCCAAATTCTATCAATGTCTCATAAATTACGGTAAAGGAAGTAACATATATAATTTGACAACTATGTAAAAGATACTATAAATCATAATAATTAATAACTTCAAATATGTACAACATATATATAAATTTTGATTGACTCTGAATGTTCAATTTGTGTCACATGAATTGAGATAAGAGAATAAAATATATTATTTGCATAATAATATTTAAGTACTATGAATCATAATAGTTAACAAATTTAAAGTTTAAATGTCATAAGAAATTTAGTTGACTGTTGAATTTTCTCAGTACCACATAAATTAAGATAATAAAAATAAAAATATCAGTTAAAAATTACATAAGACGTGTTATAAACCATAATGGTTTATTAATTTAATATATCTAAAAAAATCATATTAATAATTTATTTAAATTCTCCAAATTTTATTTCTATTATATATATATATAGCTCAACCCATCTCAGCCAACGCATTTCCACCAATTTAAAATTAAGTTGATATTCAACCCCAATTGACTCGAGAGAGATCTTATCAAAATATTTTTAAAATATTTTTTTAAAAAATTTGATATGTTTTATATAGCCAATATATATATATATATAACCTATTATGACTCAAGCAAATTTAGGTTAGATTAGATGTTGATTCATGTATTATCTTGATTCATTATAACTCATTCAAATTTAACTCTAACCCGCCAATTGTCACCCCTCAATCTAACAGAAAAACCTATTCATATTTAGAGTCATCCCCAAAGCAAAATTTATGATGGGAGATTTGAAAGCTGATAAATCTCGTAAGCAATATTATACCAACAGGAGGGAAAAAAATAGAAATTCTAGAACCTTTTTCTCCGGCGGCTAAATTCATGCAAGTAGTTTAACAACACATCCTTGCAATTAAAAAGATTATCCACCACATCATAAAACTATGGCAGCCAGCGGTGAAACCAAAAACTTACATAAGGAGTTAACAAAAACACCAAGAGCCCGCCCGATTGACTTTTGGATTATGACTTACAAGAGAAGTTATAAGTTAGGATTTTTAACTTCTAACATCTGACTTATTTTTATTATTTTATTTTAAAAATAAAATAAATATTTATAAGCAATTTTAACTTTAGCCAAACACTTCAAAACTTCTTAAACACTATTTTAACTTTAAATAAGTTAATCAAAACGGGCAGTAAGTTGGTGCAGTTAAAACTAATTTATAGTTGGAAAATTCTAAGTATATACGACAAATAAATTAATTTACAATAAATTTAGTCATATTTTAATTACATGAAAAATAGCCAAAAATCATTAAAAAAATTATACAATACAACTTTTCAAAAGTCATATAAAGTATACATTGTCTATATATATATTACTGATCCATGAAGTATATGCTGACTATAAAATATATATTACTTATACATAAACTATACACTGCTTATACAGTATGATTCACTCAAAAATGGAATATAACTTGACTATACACTAAATATACATTGACTATACCTACCTATACAACGAATGACCATTTTTTTGAAAATTATTTTGGCTAAATGGCTATGTACTATAATTATTCCTTTTAAATATGGAAACTTACATAGATATACTATATTAAGAAAATATTTATTATTGCTAAACACTTATAATATAGATTTAATACATATTACTAAGAACTATTTACAAAACCTATATAATACAAGGTTTTTTTTTATAGATAATATATTTATCACACTCTTTAATACACATTATATACAAATAAGCACAATATATTTTTAGACACTTACAATATATTTATATTACATGTATAATTCACTTTTATTATAAGTACAAATTTATCATAATATTCCTATGTACTTGCTATAAATAATAAATATTGCTAAATTCAATAATTATTTTTTAAAAATTACTCATTTTGTTTAAATAACCTAGCAGAAAAAATACATTACATAGTCCAGGGATTGGTGACTTACTCATTCAGTGACTTTGGCACTGGACATTCCCAAAATGGGAACTATCGGGTAAATTCAATATAATAGATGCCTGTTGGCATTCCAGCCTTCCTTCTCCTTTCAGGGCCTATCCGAAAGAGAATCCAGTACTTCTTGGTCGTGAATATCTAATATGGTTGTTTGCTGTTCAAGAATTCTTGTTTAGACTGTTCATACCATCCATACATAGTGTTTTGATCTAAGATTTCAATTCTTTCGTGTTTCAGCAGTAACATATTTTTGAGTTAGAGTTGAGCCCATAAAATAAGTTTCAATTGGTCCCATTCTATTCAAAATTCCTTAGGGTTTGGTTCTTAACTAATGACCAATTTTGAGGTTGCAAATGTTTCAAAGGACCAATGCATGTGTATTTGTAGTATGAATGGAGCTTAAATTTTCAGAAGAAAAGAGCTCAACCCATCAACATTTGGGTCATAACCAATTCTATTCCCCAGAGATTTGAAGCACAGATTGTGCAGTGCAATAAGCAATTTTTAAGTTATTTGAAAATGCATCCCCTTGAAGATATATGTGGTTCTTGAATATTTGCTCATCCTAATCTTGATATCTAAGCCTGAAAGTGCAGAAAACATGCCTGGGTGCAATCCTGGTGTCTGTATGATTGCACCACATCCTGATCCTTCCAACTCTCATCACTAATAGCTTACATTAATGTTAAACTCCAATTGGCTGTTGTTTTTCTTATCGGCAAACAAGTCCATTTCATGTCTGTTGTGCAGCAACCTTATGAATATGATGCCAAGTTCAAAGGTAGAGGCTAGGGATCAGCTTGAAAATGCAGCAAGTAGACAAATCAATGGAGGCAGCAATCAAGTCATCAGGTTCTTGAATCTTGATTTTAGGTGTCCAATTACTGCTCATTTGTTTATTGTAATTGCAAAACTGTATTTAAGTTATCTCCTTAAGGGTTCTGGTGTTATTGTAATGAAGGTTATGACACCATGTCACTGGGTTTGGGCATCACAGAACCACTTACAATTTTATGAATACATGACAACATTCTAATAAGCAAAAGCCAATGATGCTACAATCATGCTTACCAAAGGAACAGAAATGTTATCGTCTACCGCTTCAGTAATAGGGAGAGACTCCACCATAGTTGCTACAAATGACACCAAAGCTACTCTTTCTACAGTTGAAACCCAATCCAAGTGCAAATATCCCAAGGCTGAAAAGTAATAGAGCATCCTTCACCATATGAAAAAGTTTAGTATCAGCATAAATTTTACAACAAAAATCTCTAAACACAAACAGCACAAGGACAAAAACCTACCCAACGGATACTAGAAAACCAAGAACAAACATGGAGAGGCTACCAGCCCAACTTTTCTGTTTATTATAAGGAATTTTTGAGGACCCAAACCTTCTTCCAACGATATCAGCGATTCCTACACAGAACAAAGTTTTTCTTGAAAATAAGGTTATGACCATTGACTAAGTGATTCAAGCTTCAGCTCTTACCATCACCACCACACATCATTGCTAATGAAATTACTCCGACTGGTGATTCACGCCAAAACACAACTGCACTCAAAATTAACACCAGGACATAATATAGAGGCCCTTTGAGCAATTCTCTGCAAAGAAAAGACTGAAACGTAAGACAGGAACCAATGCCATGAATCTGTTCAACTAGGCAAGAAAAGGAAACTTACTCTGGCTTTCCTTCCCTCGTAACAGATTTTATAAGCCCCTCATCAGTAGCCAAAGAAAGGCCATGAATCACAAGTCTCAAACAGTTTGTAAGTGGAACTACAGAAGCAAAGTATCGAGCCCATCTTGATGCGCTAATTTAAGATCTAAATCATCAGTAAGAACATTCGAACATGGATCTACATTCATCAACGAGAGACATAATAATACCTGAAAATCGGCCAGGAAGCCATAAAAAGCAGACCAGACAATATGTGGACCAGCTTTCTGCTTAAGTTCTGTTTCAATGAATAGAAGACAAAAAAGCCAGGTCTCCAACTTTGAGTAATGATACATCCACACCAAAGACCCTCTTCTACAACTTTTACTAATGATGTATCCTAATCGAAAAACCCACCTGTCGATATTTTACTAATGATAAATCCTAACCTAAAACCCACCAGTCGAACTTTTACTAATCATACATCCTCATCGAAGACCCACCTGTTGAACTTTTACTAATGATAGTAGAACTTTTACAAATGATATAACCTCAACAAAAAACCCACGTGTCACCATCTCGTCAATGAGCTTAGATTAATAGTAATGCCGTCCTTTTGAGCGGATCTTCTGTGGAAATGCGCTTGGTTGTTGATCAAGAAAGAAATAGGAGTCTTTGGGCAGAGCTTGGACTAAGTCAAACTAGCGACGAGTGTTATACAGCAACCTAGTGATTTACAATGACTAAAATATCTCGGTTTACATTTTTCTCTGTTTATATCTGTGTTCTCATTTTACTTTTTTCTCTGGTTATATATAAGTGTTTCTTTTTTAACGAAAAGAAGAAAGAGATGATTACACCAAGAGATACTTCACTTAAAATAATGATCAAATAATAGTCTCTTTGTATAGACATATATATTTAGCATATATTTGTGTATCATAATATATATTTAATGTATAGCTAGTTCAAATATAAGTAATATACACTATATAGTAGTATACTTTTATAAGTTTAACAAATATAATTTTGTTAATTTGAAATTACTTTTTATGTAAATAAAATATGTACTACGTTTTTGATATTCTTTTTGTATACATAAATTTCCCTCGGCAAGAAGAAATCAGGTAGTTTTGGCCCTTCACATAAGAAAAAAGAAAAAGAAAAAGCGTAGCATTTTAATTTAGAGCGGTTAAATTCAATGTTATCTATACTATTGAACGGTTGCTATTTAGATAAAATCGATATTTTTAAAGCTATTTTAATGATATTAAATATAATAAAAAAAATTCTTATTTCAGTGAAATCCCTAGCCAGAGAAAAAAACTTTCAAATGATAATTACCAGGAAGTAATTTTTTTGAAGGAAAAAGAGAAAAAGTATTAATGGAAACTCTGAATAATAATTACCAAAAGTTCTTTTATTTTTGTACAGTATTTTTTTATTCTATATATATAATTAAATAATAATATTAAAAATAGAAATTTTTAATAAAGAGCAAAAGGAGAATTTGATGGGGGCAGGATTAAATCATTTTCGTGTTATTTAAGTAGAGAAACTTTCTGATAGGATGGACTAAACAAATATAAAGGACATGGTTGAATTTTTAATATGACATGCGCAATTGCCGGAAAGACTAGGCCTATTAACGATTAAAAAATAGACGGAAGGCATGCATTTTTTTAAAATTATTTTTTCTATTATCCTCCCCACAACACCGTACCCATAGCTCTTTCATTTTAAATTAAATCCCGAATAAGAGAGATATAGAACCTGTTCAATTAGCTTCTGGTCGGATAAGAAATCGAAAGTGGAGACAAGAGCGTAAGCGCCAGCGATGACCAAACCAGTGGCTCCAGCATCCTGAAGCATTGACCCAACATCTCCAGTAACATCAAAACCCCCTAAGCCGGCCGTCACAGATCGGGAATTGTAGGGTGAGAAGAATCGTCCGCTAAATGTAATAGTGAGAGATGGAGCCGGATTCGACAAATGGAGATGACGAGGACGAAGGCAGTGGGTCACCGGAACCACAACGGTGCCGCCAGTAAAAAATTTACAAGCTTGCATTCTAGAATCCACACCACCTCGTGTTCGTCTTCACATCTAAGTACTTGTATATTAGAATGAAGATATTTCTAGTGGTGTTGGACCGGGTCGAAACAAGTAGACGTTGGGCTTTAATTTTATTTTTACACACACTGTGTCACTCATGTTATAACTTTTCTTTTTTGGAAAAAATTACTAAACTACACAATATATTTTATCATATTTTTTTAATAATTTCTATCATTCTAAAAAAATTATTTATTTCTACTCTCTCTCTCCAACTTGTAGATACTGACTATTATTTCTCTCTCATTTTTAATTTATCCTAAATTATCTCTTAATTTTAAGTATTCTAATCAAATTTATATAATCTTTCTATTTTTTTAGTTGTCTAATTAATCTTTTCATGATTAATTCCAATTTCAAATTTTTTCTCATTATTTTCAAACTAAACAAAAAAAAAAAAGTTTCTTCAATTCCTTCACCCAACCTAATGTCTTCCATGTTTCATCTACTCCTTCATAGCGGCCTCCATTTCGATTTCAACGATGAGTATCATTATCAAAAATAGAAAAATCCTTAATCAAGTATCAACTATCTAGATCAAACATCTTTAGTGTTCACATTACAATTATTACATAACTTTTAAATAGTAAATCGTAAATGGCACTGTGTGGTAGGTATAAAGACTTAAAACTATCAGCTTATTTGCACTTGATTATACTTAATTAAATGTGATGATATGGGTAAAAATGTAGAATTAAATATCTTATTGTTTAACGAATATGATACTAATAATGTTATATTACATCAGGTATCAAAATTACCTAAGAGTTTGAATGTTAAATATAGATACATATATGTGGATGTCTAATGTTGATATTTGAATATATATAATTTGTTTCTTCATTTTAAAGTTATAGGTTTAGTGCAATTGAATAATCCGAAAACTGGAATGAATTCTGTAAAAACAATCCTAAATTAGCTTCACAAAGTTACAGATTTAAATAAAGATTGAAATAAGTACCAAGCAATTGACAATATACTATTTGATACCTGATACATTTATAATAATCAGATGTCAAAACAAAAATTCGATTTGTGGTCAAGTATCTTATTCAAAGTAAGTATCAAGAATTTACATTGAAAAGTGGTTCAAGTATTATGTGTGTAAAAATTAACATCTGCATACAGGTATCATGAGGTAAAAAAATCTAATTGCTAAAAAATAAATGTAAAAAAATTGAGATTGAAATCTTTATGATTAGTGCAAATACTAATTGAAAAAGTACCAAGAAATATTAACATCATTATTCAATATCAAAATAACAATGGTAGAAGTACCAATATTTGACATATTTATTCAACATAAAAAAAAAAACTAAAGGCAGACACATTTTTTCCTTCTTTTGTCGGCATCCAGTTCAGCCACGATTGTTTCAATCAAATTTACGAACGAAATATTGTCTCCAACAGCTATATCATTGCTTTTGTATCCATCACTTTCGACAACAAAGGGGGAGTGGTAATGGACTCTTTCTTTTTCCCCCTTTTTTGCATGTCGTGTTGAAACTTTAGATTTTGAAGTTGAAGCTACGTTTTTCATGACCTCCGTCTCTTTTTGTGAATCTTCTTCAATGAACTCATTTTGATGAGTGTTGGAATCGTCGCTTATTGTTTGAGAATCCATTGAAAATTTTCACTGATTAGGAAAACTTTTGGAACAAAGAATAAAAAGAAACTTTTGAAAAGGAAAGAAATAATTGTGTGAAAGTTAATTTTGAAAAGGAGAGAAAATTTTGAAAAGAAAAAAAGTAATTGTGTGAAAATTAATTATGGTTAGCTTTAATTTGAAATTAATTATAGATAATTGACTAATGCATAGTGATTGACAACTAATTGAATTCTAAAACTGAAAATAGCTATAATTTCAGCTAAATCTCATTTTCTACATAAGTGACTGTCCAATTTCCTATTTTTCGACAATTATTAGTTGTCCATTAAAGTATCACGAATGACTTAATTTTAGGGGATTTTAAGTAATTTAGGAAATAGTTAGTATAGAAAACAATCATCATTTTATAGTATAGGATTTGTATAATTCATTCTTTTTCTTTTGTTGCAACAAAATAAGCCGATGAGCTCCAATTTAATATCCTCAACTTTTATATAGAGTTGTCATCCACCTTGGCCAGCCCTTACAAGTTTTGGAATTTGACAGGTTAGGCTGGACTGACCCCTTTTTCTTTAGTATAAATTATATAAATATCATACTGTTTAAAGATAATTTCTAGAAATCCCCACTCTTTCTTAAAATTACTAAAAATTCTTACTTTTTAAAGTCACACGGAAATGTGAAATTTGTGCGTGATACTTAGAAGAATTCTATTGTGCATTTAAGTTTATTGTGATAAATATGAAAAAAATCTAGCTGTTCAATTGCAACTCAATAAATTGCACTATAACATTCAAGTAGGTATAATCAATCCCAACAATTGTGTATCAAATTATTAGTTTCAAAATTCAAAAATTCTTAATCATTTTTTTCATTTGGGCATGACGAATTTTGGAGAAAAAAAAGTCTAATTTCGGAATGCATCAACTATGCATTGATAATTTTGATTTAGAGGTACAATTGCTCTGCCACTTTCACTACAAATCACCTGGTGTTTCATGTTCTTCCGATCACAAACAAATTGGATAACTTGAACAACTGTAGAGGTGTATTCCTAAAGGCCATAACCGACAGAAGTATCAGTATCACAAGATTTGGTACTATCATAGTCAATGCTAAAACTGCCACCAATATCAATAAATTTCATGACAGTACCAAGGGTACTACTTCACAATAAACCTGGGCAGCTTCACCAACACCATCAGAAAGCAAGGCCGTTGAAGGGATTTGAGGTCCAATATAAAAATGTAGCAATTGAAGACAGTCCAACATTCCGGCTTCTTCGAGTTTCCTACCACACGAAGTATCTGAGTTGTTATAAGTCCAAACTTACCTTTTTCTCTGGAGATGGATTCAAAATGATCGAAATGTCTGGTCCTAAGCTTAACACGAATCTGTAGCGAAAGTGGCAGAACAATTATCTGCCGAAGGTGCATTTTTTAACCTAATTTGTCGATTTTTCTCTTATTTTTACAAATTGATACCATCCGCCTTTCTCTTTGCATGCAAAATCACAAACACATTTTTCTAAAGTTGTTAGTTGATTCAATTTTTTCATTATTGTTTAGGTATCAATCTATAAAACACCGCTACTTTTCTTTTGATAGGAATATTTTGATATGATGATCAGTGGCTGATCCAGGATTCCTGCACTCTGGGTGCTCAAAGGAAAAAAATTTGTTGCTAGTAGGATTCGAACCCCCATTTGACAACTCATCCTGGACCTTAAGAAGGCATAGAGAACCACTGCACCAACGTAACTTCTTTTTAGTAGGTGCTGAACCTTATACTTATACCATTTTTTTATATTTTCTATATTGATACACAGATTTTTTTAGGGTCAGTAGGTGCTCGAACACCCGAAACCCAACACGTGGGTCCGCCGCTGATGATGAGATAAAAATTGATGTTAATGTAGTTTGATACCTCTCAAATTTATTTGATTTGGATGGAAAATATTGTTAAATTGGTATATAAATCAATGCTAATGTATTTTGATACCTCTTAAATTTGTTTGTTTTGGATGAAAAATATTATTAAATTGATACACAAATTGATGCTACTATAGTTTGATACCTCTCAAATTTGGTTAGCATATTTGGCTTTTATGTTGTTGATTCATGGTATATATTAATCAGTGTCCTGGTACCAACACTTAGGGTTATTCAGGTTCTTGGTTATTTTGTTAAATTTTATAAATATCAAATTTATGATTTCTTTCCTAACACAAGCATTCTATCAAATAAATGGAGATTACTTTGTTTTAAAGTATTAAACCACCTGCTTGAAATTATACATTCAAGTATGAATACATTTACATAGGTACCTAGACATGCAACTTATGATATATAGTATGTAAACTTTAGGTATCTAGCACCTTATTTAGGTATCTAATTAATATGAAAACTTTAGGTATCTAATCAATAAGTGTTACACTATTGTTTGTACTCTATGGTATCTTTGTTACTGTTTTTATCGTTTTTACTTATAATTAATTTTTTATTTCACTTTTTTCAGTGACTGCGATGCATTGGTTGCTCCATACGCTGAATACTTAAGCGACGTGATTCTAGTCCAAACTTATCGTCTGGATGCAACGTATCTTCGTAAGAGGTATGCCACATTGTTATAAAAATATGATACTGACAAGACGCATGGAGGTTATGTTAGTGAGAATAACGATCCACCTAGACCTAGAGATGTTTTCATTATGCCGAAAACGGAGAATGTTGTGGACATTCCTTAGTATATGTGTCTGTTATTGTTTAATTTGAATCCACGAACAATATGTTAAGACTATTAAAAGGCAAACTGTAATGCCTTGATTTTTTATTTGAAGATTGTTTTCTATTGGATTTTTGAAACTCAACTTGTGCATACAGTTAATTTGAACTATCTTTTTATGCGTATAATGATACCTCCAACATAGGATTTCAATCATTCATACTGTATTTATTTTAAACCTTATAGATTTTTTCATCAGACACGGGTACATAACTTAAGTATCAACACTTTGAATAAAGTATCTTAGGTCATTTTATGACACAGCAGCTTCCATTGATTTGCAATGTAACATGGACAAAAAGAATCTAACTTTGATACTTATACAAAGTATCATGACAATATAACTTGTTCATTGTACACGTGCAATCTTGCTGGCTTGGCATTTATGGTTCAAGTTCCCATACGGTCAAGCCAATTATTTTTTATTTGGTATCAATATGTAGATACTATGAACACATTGATCAATCACAACGAAAAAAATTGCATAAGACATCAACTATATGCAAAAATTATGTTCAATCAAACATAGATACTTAATTTAATTTGATTTATATAGTTTTCATGAATATCGGTAAAGAGCAACAAAAAGATTAATAGTTGTCATCAACAAAAGTAAGTAGATGAAGTTAAAGCTACATATTGGGTTGTGCATATTGCAACGACTCTCTAAACACAGATACTTAATTTAATTCGATTTACATAATTTCCATGGGTATCAGTGAAGAGTAACAAAAGGATTAATAGTTGTCATCAATAAAAGTAAGTAGATGAAGTTAATTGCTGCAATGCTTTCATATCTAATTATGTGGAAATATTAGTTATAAATTTTATAATTTTTTGCTTTTTACAGTGGAATTGAGTAACTCCATCTTTTGCTCATTTCTCATAGCATATTCTCCACTTTTTGCTTTGCTGCATTGGCTTAAAACTACTAAAATTTTCCATTGTCACTATTAACTCTATCATTTTCATCTTCTATATCCTCCACTTCTATTATACAATTTGTTATCAACAGGTTTTTCCTTATATTCCTCAAGTGGGACATGTTGTCTTTCGTTGGATCTTCACAAAAGAGCTGAATGAATTTAGGAGAGAGAAACGAAAAAAAAATTGAATTAAGTATTAAATGGGAAAGAATAGAAATTAATGGTGATTGGCATTGATTAGACTCTTACACAATAAATTACGCATAATAATAGCTTTGAAGTAAAAGGATAACCGGCTAAGTATCAAAAGTAAGGTGAGAGAAACGAAAAGTCGGGATGTTTGTAATTTTTCTAAAAGGAAGGAATACTAAAGATTTTGAATAATAAAGTCGTGTATTTATTTAATTTTTTCTTTTCTTTATGGGGTAGAAAACAGGTAGCCCAACCCATTAATACATGGGCCGCAGGCCTTATCGAGCCAACCCATATTTTTATTGATATATTTTTTAAATAAATTTTTAAATTAAATTATAATTTAAAAATATTAAAATAAATAGCAACAAGAAAATATTAAATAGTATTAGTGTTACTGTTACTCCCTCTTCCATCTTTACTTGTCCTCTATACTATTTTGAGATGTTAAATAATACTTGTCCACTTTATGAAATCAAAAGATAATTCCACACTAAGTTCTAGTTTACCCTTATAATTAATTATAATTATTTTCTTATTATATTTTTCAAGATATTGTATATATTATATTCAAAGAGTGATTTAGTAAAATTATCCCTATTATTTATTATTTTTTAATCCCTATGCTAAGTCAATAAGGGACAAGTAAAAATGGACGAGGAGTACATATTATAAAAATATAATTTGTGTATAAGTTTTTTTAATATTTAAAAATTTTAAATGAATTTTGAGTTTGGACTCTTATTATTTTTAATACTCTATTTAATTTTATTTTTTAATTATTTTTAATTCGATCCACGGGTCGGCCCAACCCATATTGCAAAAGCCCCACAATCAGCCTGTTTATTCAAGTCGGGCTAAAAAGCTTATTTTTGAATGGGTTTCAAAAATCGTAGCACAACCCCGCTAAATCACGGGTTAAGCCAGACCAGCCCAACTGGCCTAACCCATATTGACGGCTCTACTTTTATATTTTAGATTTAAAATACTTTTTTTGAAATTTGAAAATGCCATCATTATACTCCCTCCGTCCCATTTTATGTCCTACCATTTGACTTGACACGGTAAAAAAAAAAAGAAGACTTTTAAAATTTGTAATATAAATCATTCATAGATATTTGTGTGATTGAAAATATAAAATGAGAGTTTTAAAGTTAAATTTTTTCTAATTCTAATACTACAATATTCTTTTTTGAACAGACTAAAAGGAAAAGAGTTTTTTTTTTAAACCAAGAAAATCCTATGAGAGTACTCCTCTCAATACAAATTCTAGGAAAGCTTTAAAGTAGGAGACTCTCCCTTTACAAAGAAGAATAGAACAAGAAAACTAACGACTTAAAAAGGAACACTAAGCTCAAGGAGGTTGTTTAATTCTTCTTGACTTCCTTCTTCTGAAATTAAGCATGCCCAGTTTATCCATCAAATATACCCCTTTAACCTTAGAAGGTAACTGCTAATAAGTGTAAAAATGATGAGAAATATCAGATCTGTTGCTCCACTTAGACAATAGAGTGTTTTATAAATTAGGACGGAGGGAATATTATATTATGATCGGGATTATTTTCAAATCACTCTCTATTTTACTTATCAATGTCAATTAGATAAGCATGATCATGCTTAGCACGGCCCAACATGGTTAATTTTGTAGTATCTTCTTTATTTACTTAGTAATTTTTGCACTAATAAGAAATAATTCTTTCAATTCAAGATCTAAAGAAGCAGCTTTAACAAAGACAATATATGTGGTAGGTTTTAAGTATACACTAATGAATTGTATCAGGCTATTTAGCACTTTAAAATATAAAAAGATATTTATATCTCAATATATTGAGTACACACTCTAATCATGTTTCATTAATTTCTAGCAATATACACAATAGTCTTACCTTAGATTGTTAGTCTGTATAATATCATCACAAAAGAAGGTATGAGGAACTTCACAAACAACAATAAAACACTCACAAAGTGGGATCTATAGAGAATAGAGGATACACGGATCTTATCACTATCTCATAGAAATAGAGAAACTGTTTTCGAAAAATCATCAACTTAAATGTATCAGCTCCAAAAGAAAAGAAGAAAACAATAGATATAAAGTAAAGACTAAAACAAAGAGCAATATAAATTCTACAAGGAAAGACAATAAATATCACAATCTCAAAGGATACCCTTAACGTGATGTAACACCTCCCAAAGTGATTTGAAATGCTCTTATAATAGATTTATAGCATAACACTTTTTAACTCTTATAATGAAGTTAAAAAAAAAGCAGGGGAAAAAAATCAAAATAATAACTCATTGATGAACTTATAATAAAAAAAGATTTTTTTATTTATTTAAATATGTTGTACAGAAAAGTAGTAGTTCAAACTTTAATGTCTACCATAGTAGTATTTTCAATAACAGATTAGGGTTATGGTATCTTAATTGTAAAGCTTAGGAGGCAGAATTAGCATCCAAATCAAGCTAAGAATGTATTTTTGATCCCAAAATATAACTGATATGAATGATCTACTTGACAGAATAATTTTGACCTTTTTCTAAACACTTTGAGTAATTTTGACCCTGTAATTTTGACCCTTTTTCAAAATAATGAACATTTGATGTTCAGAGTGGGATTTGAAGCCACGCCCTTTCGGACCAGAACCTTTATATGGCGCCTTAGACCAACTCGGCCATCTCAACAACTGATACATTAAGGCACGGTCTGATTAATATTAACCTAAAATATTTTGTTTTTTATTTTTTGGTTCCACATCAAAGGTATCCACACCGTGGTGCATAAATTAGCTGCAATCACAAACGGAAATTTTGGTCAAGAGCAAACAATTGCACCATGCTTATTGTCAATCTTGATTTGGCTGAATATAGCATTACTCATTCATAAGGATTCAGTCATCCACTGCTAAGAGGATTTTTTTTCATGTTTTATGGAAATGCATGTGCCCATCCTGACAATATACCGGAAAAAGTGCAATTGGAAAGTAAAACACAAAGCTGTCAAGCGTCATCTGGTACAAAAATAATACTAATGCGGAGATTAATAATACAAGATTATTTTTTATTAATTTTTTGATTTATTGCTTCACATCTAATCTTGTGTTTGATTTAAAACTCTACAAAAGTTTCTTTCCAATTATACCCTTGAATTATTATCGAATTTTCTATTTCATGAATCATAGTAACTTTTTTTTGTAGCTTCTAACTACTTAGGAGAACAATAATTTTATCACCATACTTACTATTTTCTCACTTGAATTATTTCAGAATAAATAATTGTGATCTTAATAAATTCATCATTAATAACACGCCAATTTTTAACATCATTGGACTTTGTTTTGTATTGACAAAATCACTCAACTAAATTTATTATAAAAACAAATTCACATGGCAAAATATTTTTTGTCTATTATGTAAATATAAAACCAAAAATAAATAAAATTTTTAAAATTTGACATGGGAAATTTATTTGTTTTTATACTATGAAAATATGAACCCGTAAATAAATAAATTTTGTAAGATAATTTATTTAAATAAATTTACTAGTACAAAACTATGAATATAAAACATAAAATCAAGAAAATAAAAAAAATATAAAAGAATTTGAGGATATTTTTGTCTTTATATATAATCTCATGGTGTTAATTAATAACACATGGGAGATATTAATTAATACCATGTATGAAATATTAACTAATACATGAATTAGTTAATAAATAGATCTAAATTTCTATCAAATATAATATTAATTAATACCAATAACTAATCCATAGATTATTTCCTCTAATACATCCTACCAAACGGCTCCTTAATGATTTGCAGGTGGATGATTATCCCACACACTGCTACTCGGCATGTAATAAATCAAAACCGGTACATTGTATCCAAGGGTGTGACTTAACAGTGATTAGCGAAAGGAGAGAAATCGACCTTGGGAGACCAGGGATCTAATCCATCCCACATCAAAATAGCGTGAAAGAGTTGACGGTAGTCAACAACAACAACATACCCAGTGAAGTCCCACGGGTGGGATCTGGAGAATGTACAATGTATGCAGACCTTACCACTACCTCATAGAGGTAGAGAGGTTGTTTCCTGAAAACAGTTGACGGTACTCATCAACAAGAATTAGAAATCATAACATCATGAACTACACCTACCAAAAATAGTTTATGATCAACACTGCAAGCAAGTTTGCTTTGAAGAACTCAAATAAGATACTTATACTGCATATAGAATCAGAGTTCTTGAACATGAATTACTGGTGAAAGTTGGAAGGAGTGGAGAGCTATGTACATCGTGTCATCGGTTACACGAATGGAGGAAAGTTCAACATTTTGATGTACTATATATGCAGCTTAGTGATGCAGACATTAACATTAATTACTGAAGAAAGTAGAAGGAATGAAGCTCTGTTATGTGTAAGTTTGAAAACAGAACCCTCCTAACTAGCGCCATGGCTATGTAGGTATGAAACTAGAACCCTAAAAACTGCCAAAAGTTTATATCATCCAACTAAACATATGTGAATCAAATCACCTAAAGTCATAATCTGTTGTAACAAGTCCAGAAAAGACACTAATTATGCAAAACTTAAGGAGTATATGCACAGATGTTATCAAACCCCATATACTGCCCTTCCTTGATCTTTTTAATCGTGTCCGCTATGCCAACACCACCTGTAACCAAATACAGTGTAGACGATAAGACAAAATCAGTGAATCATAGTTAGCTGATAGTAACAGTTTCAAATAGCTCAAAAGATGCAAGTGAAATGAAAAGGGAAGGAACTTGCCTAATGAGAGTGCACTGACAAAGATTGTGAAAGCCAAAATAAAGATGATTACAGATGCTCTACCAACTATGCTAATTATTTTTCGTACGACATATTGTCCTACCAAGGCAGCAACAGTGGCCACACCAGCAAAATACAGGGCTGCAAGATAGAGATAAAATAGAGTGGTTAAGAAAAGAAAAAACACCAACACTTTTAAGTTTCCTCTTCCAATGAGGAGCTCGGTATATAATTGCTCAACTATCAACAATAAAAACCAATGAAGATTTTCAAGTTTTCCTTACCATATGGTACTGGAAAGCGTCCTATCAAGTAATACTGTACAACCGACATGGAGGAGGAGAATATCATTATAAAGGTAGCAGTGGCACTAGAAACCTGCATTTGCAAATCTCTATGTGATTGTCTGTCAATAACTTCCATGAATAGATCAAATGATAAGCTTTCAAGCACAATTCAAATGATAAATCAGAAAGTTATGGACTATAATAAGAGGTATTAGGAGAAATGAAGATGCACCTGTGGAGGAAACCCTAGCTCTAGAAACAAGGGGCCTAAAATGAATCCTCCGCCAAGACCTAGCAGCCCACCAACTATACCAGCCAAAGTGCCACAGCAACAGTAAAGAATAAATTGATGCACTTTCCAGGTTATTACTGCTTCGCCATTTGACATGACCACCCTCGTTCCTTTATACAAGCAAACTGCTTCATATGCAGAAGCTCCTACAGCAACAGGGACCTGAAAATTAGAAAAAGAGATATTCTTAAATAAGAAGAAGCTGATACCTCCGACATTGACCCACTGGTGTAGTAACCATAATAAGGGAAGGTCACAATTATGATCTTCTCATTGAGTCATTTTCTCGCAAAATATTGTCCTCATTAACACATTTGGCACCTCTATGCGGTAAATGTTGTTTCTACCAATTTTCCTCATGACTTTCACAGTTGACTATCTATTGACTAGGAAAAAGGAAGAGAGATATGCATCTATAAAATCTCATTCAGTATATTTAGCTACAGAAATAATTAAATACTAGATACACAAAGTGCAAAGCTTACACAAATCAATATCATAAGAGTGGAAGCTTGTGATCAAATTATTGATAGAAGAACCTTCCTGATCATAAGGTGCAGATGGATAAGCGGGTGAACGAAAATTGGAGAAAACACAGACAGTTTCTTTTACATCTCAATAAATACCTGTAAGAGGTTTAAGATCCAATATGTTGCTGAACAAGTTGATGTATATGTCTGTAACCAAAATAGATAGCTACTGGTCAGAAAGTTATTAGTGCAGAATATGGAGAAGGTAGTCCTGAAATTGTGAAAGCATAAATAACAAACACGCAATTTAAAGCAATAAATGTTCCAATACCTTGAAGATATGCAGTACGAGTAGAATGAGCCACACAGCAATAAGTACGGTTAAATCCTTCCAATACACATTGTCAACAATTGAGACCTGGAGAAGCTCAAGAAATCAGCATTCCTGTATAGCATTTACCAAAAGGTATTTCATTGCTCCCTTATCCCACTTTAGGCTCCCATTTTGGCTACTATGAAGAGGAAACCTTTAACACGAGTACCTCAAATTCAAAATAACATAAGGTAATACTTGTTTATGAAAAATTGGAGTAAAGTAAATTGATAGCAACAAATAGAAAGTGGTCAAGCAAATAGGGTCGGGTGGTTATAATCACCTCTGGTGTCTTATACCCTTCATTTCTAACTCTTGGACCTCCGGATAGAACTTTGTATGCAACATCTTCAGCATCAACATCTGTTGCAGTTTCAAAAAAACCACATAACTACTAACTGGTAAAATATCTCTGTTGATACTTACATGATAAGAGTAGAGAATTTAAGCAACTCACTGCTAGATGTCAAGCGTCTGGAGACCTCCTAGACGTAAAAGAAGCACGAGCGAACAATATATTAGAAAAACATATTTTCCTTATGCACATTACAATCATGAAGAAGGTCCATGAGACTAACCTTTTTTATTATGGTTTCTTTTTTCCATGTCTCAACGCCCTTGAAGAATGACCTAGTTGAAGTAACTGCAAGTCCCTTAACCAATCAGAAAAACTACTATCAACAATATGGGTAGAATCACAGCTGAATCATCATTACCTATGAAAAGAATGATCAATAAGACTGTGACCATCCACTCAGCAAACAGAATGTTGAGAACAACTCCAATACTGATCCCTAGCAACAGCATTGGTTGTAAAAGAAGCGCTAGATCATAATCAATGATGGGCAGGTCAAGTATTGGATGCCTTAGCTTGAGGTTGTAATAGACTGTTGCCCCTGCTGCACCAGTTATCATGCCTGGAATGGAAAACAGAATGCTCAAAGATAGTGTAGAGCATGAACCAAACAATGAATGGTGAATTTTCTTCAGCGTCACATAATTCGAAATATTCCTTTCCATTTTTTCTTATTTTATACCCCTTCTACATGGACACTACTAGCCTTGTGCTAGCTTGAGTGAAACAAGAACTATAAGCACAAGAACTATCTAGCATACACTTGGGAGTTATATCTTACAAGAAGCCCTTCAACTTCAGACAAAACACACACACAGAGTCAAAAATCAGCATACAAACAGGACAAGCATGATGATAATGAATATTGATGTTAGAAGTAGATTCTTACATTTTGATATTGCAGTTGATGTTTTTGGATCAAACCCAATGATCAAAGTAAGCATAGGAACAAAGATACCACCTCCCCCAACACCTCCTACACTCCCAAAAGCAGCAGCAAAGAATCCAATCACAGAACCAACAATTACTCTCCACCCAAATTCCAATTCCTGAAATACATACCACAATTCAGTAATAACATCTACTGCAAACATCAACATGTTTCCAAAAAACCCAACGACCACCCTTCACCCTAAGAAATAAGCAGCTACACCTTCAAACAACAACATACCCAGTGAATCCCACAAGTGGGGTCTGGGTTAGGTAGATGTTCGCAGACCTTACCACTGCCTCACAAGTTAGAGAGGTTGTTTCCTAGAAACCTCGGCTCAAAAACCTATAAGTAGAATAAGCTAGATATGAAGAAAAGGAAACCGAAAGAACGACTAATAACAAAAAATCAATAATAGTATGTAAATACGATAAAATTTACATATATATGATGGATAACAACAACACCAGAATAAAAACACGATATACCCAAGACGAGACATCTACCTAACCCTCCTAACCTATCATTCTGCTACTCTAATTGGCAACATCCACTCCTTTACTCCTTTTTGTCTACCTCTGTGAGATCAAGTTTTGCCATCAATAAAACAGAATGACCCTTACAAAAAGTAAGCCTCAATTTACAGTTCTTTAATTGCACTGAATACAGAAAACTTAAAACTTTGATGTTGAAGAGTACTTACAGGCCAAAAATGTTGGTAATGCATTTTAGCCTTGTGAAGCAGAAGATTGAATAGCTTAAAAAAGGAGTCTGTTTCAAAGTCATCAGTTGTTCCTCCATTTGCAATTTGCTCAGCAGAAGCAAAAAGGGCAAAAGCTAAAATAATAAAACCAACTACATATCCTGTCAAAGTCTTCCCAATTTCAGCCATCAATTGGTAAACTGCTCCAGTCCAAAGAATCAGCTGAGGCAATCAAGATTAGAACATCATTGACCAAAAGAGCAACTTGGAAACAATATAGATCATTACACTTACCCAACTAACTATTTAAAAGCAGCAATCTTTTTGAACTTATATATTATAAACATCAACTCCTCCAATCTGATTAAGAGTAGACTGATTGGACTATATATTGGACACTAGAAGAAGCAACTTATGAAAAATCAAAAAAAATTTTGGTACAATATAATAAAAAAGTCAAAAACCTCTAAAAGAAGTTGAAACTAGAAGCAAGAAATCAAGATTATTGCACCTACCCCACGTAAAATGTGTAAAGGCAATAGCCTTTGGACTAAATATATTTGAAAAAGACACAACAACTTTACAGCAATATTTAAAAGCTGAGGCTAATTAGCTGGTAGACTTAAATATGTTTAGCAGCTCCATCTTTAGAGCTTTTTAGTGGCGTGTTTCTTGGTTCTGACTTCAGTCCTTTTATATTATATGGAATATGGTAGTACAATAGTACATGTTGTAGGTGTTTTAATTACGGAATTTTTACCTAATTACACAATTTATTTTAATATATTCTCAAATATTCTCTATCATTTCTAAAAAGAAAAAAAATAAAAAATATCTCTAAATTATTTGAAATAGAGCAAAAACATTCCTCCATTATGTTTTGGCTCAAAAATATCCCTCAATTAAATTTTTAGCTAAATAATATTCTTCTCTCTAACGGAAACAAAAATAAGTTAAAAATACTCCTGAACTATTAAAATTGAGTAAAAAAAGCTCTTGATTAGATTTTAGTTCAAAAATACTCCTCCCTTAAAATTTTACAAAAAAAAAAGTATCCATCTCTCTAACATAAATAACACCATACATATTATTTGAACAAAAAATATCACATAACCAGTCCATGTTAGGTTTGAAACTAGCCTTATCATGCCAAAAGAAATTGTTATTTCACTTGCAAACGTCTTAAAATGTCGATCTCTGAATGATAACATTGATTCATCCTCGTTATAATAGTTGCCTCCTCCTTCAATCAGTTCTCGAGTTCAATAGGATCCAATTCTTCAAAAATTTTCAAGCCTACAAAAATTGTATAGAAATTATTGTGCTCATGTTAGCAATCTAACACAATTAATATAAGTTATCATTTAAAAGAGATAATTCAGTTGCAATTATAAATATTTTTTAATATAGTGAGAATTTGGACTACTCAAAGTCTGATAAAAATTGATTTGAAGATGTGTTGAAGTTGAACTTTTAATAGAAGAGGGATATTCTAAAAAATAATTTTAAAATTTTAACGGAGGGGGTAATTTTTAGCCAAAAATTAACGTAGGGTATTTTTCCTCCATTTCTAGTTATGTTGTACTTTTGACCCTTTTTCATTTTTGTTAGAACAAGGGATATTTTTTAATCAGAAATTTATTGGAGGAGTATTTTTGAGCTAAAAATATAATGGAGGGATATTTTTGAGCCAAAAATATAACAGAGGGATATTTTTGAACCAAAACATAATGGAAGGGTATTTTTGCTCCATTTCAAATAGTTCAGGGGTATTTTTTACCCTTTTCCCTTCTAAAAATTTCAAAAATCTTTCCTATTTCATTTGTTCATCAGTCGATACATTCCATTGTCATTCTCAACAATCCTAAAATTAAGCTCACGTTACTTTAGATATTTCATCTTTCTTTTCAATTTAAATTGGTATTCTGTACTTTTCTTCTTTAATTTCAAATTTTAAAAAAGGTAGGTAAACTTCACCTTCTCCACTCTAACTTCATACCTCTTCATTTACACTGAAGTAAATCTTTGTTAATTTTCTTCTTCTTTTTTTTTTTTTTTTACTTTATACTACTAATACACATGGCTAATCCTCTATCCTTCATGAACTTGACATACCTAGGCATTTGCTCCAATGCCTCAATGAGGGGAATATTGATAGATAATTGCCTCAACATGGAGATAAAATTCTAAAGCTTACCTTCCTTCTCCTTCTTCTTGAGTCTCTGAGGGAAAGATGGTGAAGGCCTAGGTATGGGCTTCAACTTCCTTGGTTTCATCACTTCGTCATTAACCTCATCCTTAGCCTTGTCACCTCCAGTCTCTGCATATTTGCTCTCTATTATCTCCTCACGAACTCTATCATCATCTATTGACATTGGTGGATTGAACGTCTGCTTGCCACCTCATGTCGTTCTTGCCATGCACTGCCCATCATTCTTTCAATTCTGCACTGCATTGCTCAGCAGTGTACCCTTCCCGATGCTGGTTCAACTGTGCAGACATATGACCAAATTATTACTCCAACTGCTTAATAGCCACGGAATGAGACTCAATCTTCTGATTAATGACCAAAATCTCAACTTTCATCCTCTTCGAGGTCTCATCCTATATGTCAGCCTTCTTTAACAACTTATCAAATATCTCCTCAATTCTCAAATTACCAACCACAAAATCATGATTATGCGGCGGCACATAGGGACCATTCTTGTACCCATCTTTGTCTTGTCCCTTGTTGCTTGTTGTCCCTGTACACATTGTCTTTGTTGATGTTCCAACCTTGATTTTCTTGACCTTGGTGCCAATAGTCCTTATTGGACCCTTAGGCGTTGGTCCAGAAACCCCCCATCTAGTTAGTCAAAAAGTACGTGTCCTCCTTATAATATGGATCCTCATGCATGGGTATTTGTGTGGGCTGATGACTAACTATATTTACTCTTTCCTGATTCTGTGTCATTAGTAACCTCACATTAGTACTAACCCGCACTAGCTCTTGCATAACATCTACATTAATCTTATCCTGCTTCTAATTTGTATAATTGAAAAGGAACTCTTTGTCGTAGATTTGTCCCCTGTGGCCCATGCAAGGTTTGTCTTTACCATATTCTCCAGTCGTACAGCTACAACAGGAAATGGGCAATCTAAGAATGAGCCTTCGATTATGCTGTCAACCACAACTTTGCAATTGTAATCGAAGGTCCGATAGAAGATCTTCAACATGGAATCATCAATAATCTTGTGGTCTGGAATACTTCTCAAGCACTTTGTAAATCGCTCCCATGTAGTACTTATAAGATTGGCAGACAATTGCTTGAAGTTATTGATTTAATTTTTTAACTTCAACTTATTTGACCTCTCTAAATACCTCTCTAAATAGGTGTTTTGCGTTTCAGGCCACGCCGTGATAGGACTTTGTGGAAGTTCAGGTAACCACACTGTCGCTTCACTGTGAGAGATACTTAGACGATTCGGAGCCCAATGACATCTATGGACAGATTTTGATTTTTCATCATGCTCTTACAAATGAAAGCAACATTGTATAGATGGTTATGCAGATCCTTTGATGGCAAGCCCGCGAACAACCCTCTATTCTGCAACATCAGTAACAACCCACCCGATATGACAAACTTAGCATCCTTCAGTAAAAGAGGTAACACAATAGCTTTGGTACATCCACTACCATAGGGTCAAGTATATATGGATTCCATGCATTAGAAGCTTTTTGTTGACTCTGTGCTGGTGGATTCACATCTTCAAGTGGTGGTGGATCATCATTATTCAGATTATATGCAAGGTTTGCAGGATTATTTATGTTGTCCAGGGCCACTCTTCAAATATTTATTTGATCTCTAGATCAAATGGAGTCAAGGGAATGCCTCAACTACAGGTACTGGGCATACACTACACCTCTATGCTGAAACAATCAAAAACAACAAAAACATAAAATTAGGAAAATAACGCTTAACTCACAAATTGCTCTAATTACATCAATCTAAAAGTCGTATTCCCCGGCAACGGTGCCAAAATTTTAATTACACCTAAACTGCACCTCTAAATCAAGGTATAAGTGATCATTGTTCAAAATATAGAATGAATTAATCGACTTCGAAAGGGGATTTTAATAAAATGCAAAAAAATAAACCTAAACTAAAACCAAATTGTCAAATGCAAATGTTGTGAAAACAGTGAGAGAAGTAACTAGGGTATTGTGTTTCCTATGAATTTCTTAACTCAGTATAACTACACAATCGTACCCTCTTCTAGTGTGTAGCATGCAGAACTGGTAAGTATGTCCACCTAACCCTTTGATCTAGGCACTAGAAAATTTGACTACATGATTTGATCCATCCCCAAGGTGTTGCATTAATAACCCGTACCTTATCCTAGTACAATCATCCCTTGATCTGACGAGAGTAATTACATAAATCCTATTAATTATCCATTTTCCCATTCATTAGTCCTTGATCCAGTAAGTAAGAATTAGACGAATTCTAACGTGTGCACTCGTTAAAAAGTATTCATATCGTAGAGATAATTAATACATGTATGCATACTTTTCAAAGATTACAAATTATCCAGTTTTTACTTTGTTAGTTCTTCATGGTTCCCACAACCCTAGTTATGAATTTAGCTACTCATGTTCGTTGTAGCTGAAGGAATCATGTTATGGAATAACATAATTAAACACTTATAACTATAAATTGAAGAACACAAAATCCGAAATCTTTGCAAAAATCACAATGTTAAAGCTTGGATGTAATGTCAAAAGTAATCTCCAAGAACAAAGTAATAATCACAAGTAATGAGTTCTGGATGTTCTAACTCCTCTCTCTCATCTAAAAAACCTAAAAACTTATTTATATATAATAAGTCGAAACCAAATCCTAACCAAAACAGAAAAATTGAAATCGAAAAATCAAACGAACATAGTTACAGGTTATAGATGAAATCACGGTCCGTGACTAGACTTTATAGACTGCAATGCACAAAATCTATCTTCCACATACAAACTCCTCCTACGGACCGTCTTCTGACTTACGACCCATAAGGGGTTTCGTTTGTTAACTCTTCAACAAATCTTCAAAATCTCTTATCCTCTTGGCACAAACTAATATACGACTTGTCACTTGACTTACGACCCGTAGGAGCGTTCATCTGGTAACAATTCAGTACTTAAGAATATTTTCTGATCTTCAACATATGGACAGACATATGAGCCGTCAAATGGTCTAAACTCATCTGACACGTATCTTCAACATCTGAAAATCAATTTTTGCACTGGACTTGACCAATGAAACCCATCTATGGCTCATGGAATGCATCACGACTAGTGAAAGCCCCGTACATCATAAAAAATCTGCAATCTATGTAACTTGGCCTAAATTTATCCTCATTTTTAAAATCCTGCAAAATTCAACACAAAAACAAATCAAATCCACTAACATCATTTTGAGAGCACATAAAATTCTAAGTTTAAAAAATTAAAAGTTTTGTATTTTGATGGCACATCAAGTATCCACTCTTGTGATCCACTTCGTGCTGGCATGATGTTTATGGGTTCATCACCTTGTTAATCATCACTCACTTCAGTGGCCGAGTGTGAGTGGGATGTTAGGACATCTCTTGGCATAGGTACAATCGACACTTCCTCATTCCTCTTAGAGTTCGTCTTACCCTTGCATGATTTCTTTCCAACATCCAGCCTAATGTTGGCGATGTTGGTGGCGTTAAAGTCTTCTTCACTTGTCATATTCCCTTAGTAGAAATGTGTTCTGATACCACTTTATCACGGGCTTAGACTTTGATTAAGATTTTTATATGGTACTTGACAATTTACTCATGAATCTTTTACAATATTGTAAGTTCAAGTAAGTCTTTTCAACTAGATCTCTAAGGAAACATTATATTGAAGAAGATAAGAGAGCTTTTTGCAAAAGAAGACTTTTATATTTCCTTGGAAGATTGCTTATAATTTCTTGGTTAATACCTTACAAATGATGGACCTCCTATTTATACTACTCCATTGGGGCCAAAGTGTAAATAATAATTACTTCCTAAGTTCATCAATATTTACACATAGGTCCTCTCTCTAGAATGTTCTATATCTCTAGAGTATTCTAAGAATCTTCCAAGACTTGACTACATTATTTAAGATTCTTCTAAGTGTCTACAAGATTTCCTATAACTTTCTAGAGTTTTCTAGGGAGCTTCAAATACTATCTACAATGTTCTAGAGTCTTCCGGAAATATCTTCAAGACCCTAATTTCTTCTCCTTGACTCTAGATTCTTCCCTCTTATTAATGGTCAAGTGACAGGTTGTGACATTTGGCTCATTCTTGATCCAAAAACAAACAAGCATTATAAATATTAATGAACAATGGCTTACCATACATGAATTATGTCAAAATTTTAATCCTTAACCACTTTCATGATAATCCTTTCCCAACTAGGCTTTTCCCATTATTAATTTTAGGACAAAGCCTTTTCCTAAGAAAATATTCATAGATTCTAAGGTCTAGGAATTAATTTACAAGTAAGAGAAATGATTGACTTACCTTTATCGAAAAATATTTTGGGGTTCTCATGAATGAAGTGGGAGAAATAAAAATAATTTTGAGACTTTTCTTACTTAAACTGTGACTGTCCTGCCATGGCAATCCCGCCGTAGTAGAAATAATCTCAGCATGGCGGATTACACGAAGACAGAAACTTATGATTTGCATCACAAATCTCTATTTCATAATACGCTCTCAAACTTTGACATTCTAAAATTAATCCTTCATGCCAAAATTGATTTAAGGAGTTTTACTTGTTCAAATTCGATTCTGTAAAGCTACACATGCTCCTCACCGTCTTGGCCATCAACTCAAAAGATCAAACTCATGATTTGAACCCCAATCCACCATCAGATTACCCTAGACCTCACATGACTCAAATTTTATCCAAACTTGTCCTAGGCTCAAAATTTTCAAGTTATCACTCAGGAATTTTCTTGCCTAGATTCCTTTTTTGTTGGTTTGTCCATAACAAGGGGGACAAGTCACTACATTTATATATCATTCAAATATTTTAAGTTGTAAATTATTGTGATTTATAATTCTTTTTACGTAGTTTAAAAATAATATATGTTTCTATATGGCTCCAATAAAATTTCAAGACTCAGTCAAAATTTTTAGTTCTTTTAAAACTTAAATACTTCAAATTGTTAATAATTTTGATTTATAGGACTTTTAACATAATTTTTAAAATATTCAAAAGAACTAATAAAAAAAGATAATAAATTAAAACGAAGAAAGTATAAAGTTACATAAATGCCCTCGACTAAATGCAGACACGTCAATAAATAGGTGCATGCTTCTAAACTTGTCTATATAGTAGTTATAATTTATATTGCACAATATAAAATTGAAGAATCATCCAAATTTTTATATGATTTTGAAATATTTTAATTTATTAATTATTATAATTTATAATTTTTTAATTTATATAGTAAAGAAGTGTTTAAAATTATTTTTATTTAAAAATATTTAAGATAAGTCAATACAAACAGGCTTATAATCTTTCTTTATTGAACATTACTTTGATTATGTGCCATACCTCACAAATAAGTTCATATAGCGTCAAAAAGTTAATTATTGTTAAGGGCAAAATAAAAAATTAAATATTTAAAGTGATAAGTAATTTGAGATAATTATTTTTAAAATTTGAGATGGATGAAGTGCCATGTATATCCTCAAATTAGAAGTAAAATTGTAGATGACAAAGAGGGAAGAATTTTGAATTATTTTGATGGACTCAATAATTAGAGGTGAAATTAAATCTTTGATCTAATTTCAGTAGTTACATCAAATATCCACCACCACATAAATCCTATCCACTAAAGGAATTTTGAGATCAGATTGCATTTGACCCCACTTTCAAAGATTTGATTTTAATACCCTACTACTGATCTTAATTAACAAAAATAAAATACAATTTGATAGCTTACAGACCTGAATTATAATATATCCTACCCACTGATTTGATTTATTTTTTATTCCATACTTAAGTAGTTATTTGGGAGTTGTTTAGTTGGAGGAATTAAAAAAAAATAAAAAAATTCTCAGCATTAATCTTGCATAGATAACGATGTATAATAAAAATATTTCCTTTCTCTTAAATCATTTATCATTGCTTTTTTTTTAAACTCATTTCTTCAAAACATATGAATTATCAGGGAATTCTTAATTATTTTACTTTTATTTTATGATCTAGAAATATGAAAAGGATAAAAAATATATTTTTGAATATATAAAATTAAACAAATATAGATCTAGTTAATAATTTGGTTTATAAATATTCTTGTCATTAATAATTTAATTAAAAAAATATCTAACTTAATAAATTTAAAATACTTTTTTAAATATATTATTACTTTCTTTAAACATATTTTCCCCCTAATTTTTACGAATAGATGGAGTATTATTTTTCAAAATCAAAACGAACAAAATGAAAAGAAGATGGAATCTTTCTGATATTGATTGGACCAAAGTGAAAACACTTTCAAGTGTTCCCATGTCAAAATCTTTGAAAATGTGATGTTTTTATTTAGTTCCTTGCTTTTTCATTCTTTAAATTTGTCACTATATATATATATATATATATATATATATATATATATATTGACATCTTTTCCTTTTATCTATCAAATCAAACGTTTCGGATATCGTGCATTTAATAATTAAATTTTAATTCATCAAACACAATACTTTAATGACATGACATACACAAATTAAAGTTCAGAAATTAATATTTCACACTGAATTGGTTTTTGAAACATAGGGAGCTAATAATTACGGGATAAAGAGAAGATTATTTTATTTATAACTGATTGAATATTAATGAAAAACTTACATAAATGAATATAGTTTAAGGATTAGTATTGTTCAATAGTTAAAATTATATTAATTATCATATATTGCTATAATTTAGGTGGTTATCTAATTACATTTATTGTATAAAAGATAAGTTCTTTATTTTAATATATGTTTTTATACAATAATTTTACTGCTCTAAATAAGATATTTTTCTATTTTTAAACGATAATCTCTTAAATTTTGTGCATTAAAGTTATACATTTTCAATTATTTAACTACTATTTAAAAATAGTATAAAAAAATTGAGATACAATTTACTCAATTCTTCAATTTTATTTCTCCATTGTTAATACAACTATTTACAAATTGATATGCATATTTAACAAATGAAAAAACTAAAAAAATATATAGAACACAAATAAAATAAATAAAACATACAATAAATACGATTATTATACCTTATGAATACAACCTCAATGTGTATACATATATTGATTGAATACAATTAACACAACTATTATTACAATATGTATATATATACGTATTCACTGATTGATAATTCAAAACTAGTGTTGATATTTGAATACAAGTATACTACACAATTATGACTATGATTTGATACAACACACTAAAGTATTCAAAATTCAATTATATCAAAATAAAATTAGGGAAAACGAATATAAAAATATATCATTTCTCTGGTTCTTGCAGAATTGTTATTGAAAACAATATTATTAATTTTTTTCTCTTTTAAAAAAATTTTGAATTTTTTTTCTCTTAATAAATTTTGCCCCTTACTCCTAATACACTTATACAAATACAACTTTAAAAAGATGATTAAATATTGATATGTATCTGCAGTAATTTAAAAAGCAAAACATGCAATTGATAGTAATCTAAAAATAAATTGAAAGAAATTCATTGATTTTGGAGTTATGAGAGAGAGAGACTATAAAGGGAAGAGTAGAGAAAAAAAAGGGTCCATTTATTGCTCCATTAATTAAGATATCTTATGTGTAACTGAAAATTTATTATTTAATATAAAGTATATCCATATAAGATAAATATTTTAAATTGTAGTTAAATATTCTAAATACATATCACTATTTACTATACTATGTAGTTTTTCCAATTTTAATGAGATTCAATATAAGCAATTTTGAATTATTTATATCACAAGTGAATTAACTTTTTTTATATCATATTCAATGCAGAATAATAATTAGGTTGTAACAACATTAGAAAAATAATTTTTTAATATCATATTCACTAAATAATTAATTTTGTCATAACAGGGTATACATATACTAACAAAGTATCACAGATGATTAAGCTCAATACTATATGATATCGATATGGTATATATGTACCAACAGAGTGTATGACGAATATATTTTTTACTAATTTAGAGTTCAATAATTTTTTTATTTGTTCTTAAAAAAAATCACATATACCCATTGGATATCAATATACTGTCAGAGTATCACAAAGGAATAAGTTTATTCTATATGATACCGTTATGGTATACATATACTACCAGAGTATATTTCATGGTATTTAAGCTGACGTCACCATGATGTCAACATGCGAAATTAAAAAGGGTAAGGGGTAGAAAGGTAAATAGTTTGGATAATAGGTCCATTAATGATAAATAGTTTATATTGGGTCTATTAAGGATAAATAATTTCAAATTCAGTCTATTTTGTGTACTTTTTCCCTTTTAAAACAACTTAAGAAAAGTTAAAAATTACTTAAAATAAGTTAAAAATTAAAAGTTAAAAGCAGCATCCCTCCAATTTTTTATTTTTTGGCTTATAAGTTGTTATAGTTTGACAAAAAATTACCTTTTTATCCTAAATATTTTTTCATATTCCCCAAAATACCTTTAATTAATGTAACTCTAAGTACTTTCTCCCTTCTCATTATTTCAAACCGCCGCCCAGCACTCCTACGCTCTTCTCGCCACTGCTCCGAACTTGTATATATATATATATATATATATATATATATATATATATATATATATATCTTTTT
>JAOTQR010000011.1:15944068-15966883 GCA_025774065.1 Solanum ossicruentum | reverse complement strand
CTCCCGTGGACGTAGGCAAATTGCCGAACCACGTAAATCTTGTGTTTTTGTGTCATTTGTTATTTCGTTTATCTCCGTGAATCATCTTGGGCATAACACAAATTACATCCTGCTATGTTTTCTCCAGAGGCTGAGCACAAAGTAATTTCAGTTTTGTTATTTCTTGACAACCGATAATCAATTGGTTTGTAGAAGCTTTTTTTGGTTAGGATGGTTTTATTCATCTTGTACTAGTCTTCTTGATCTGCAGGTACTCCAGCATCTTATGGATGGTCTCATTTCCTACACTTTTCAGACAGAGGATGCACAGTGCTCTTTATTCCACAACATTGTCAGGGAGCTTCTTGCTTGTGTTGTAATGGGACCAGTATTAAATTTAGCTAATCCAAGGTAACAGCTTCCTAGATCTTGTTTGTTGTAGTCAAATTTTGTTTCCTCTCTTTATTTGTTCAATAACTTTTGTCAGGTTCATTAACGAGAGAATTGAGTCTCTAGTTGTTTCTGTAAAGAAGGGTGATAAAGGAATTACAGCAGCAGAGACGTAACCACACTCCAGGCCGGTTGGATCTGGTAAAATATCAGCAGATCATTTTTTTCGGGGTTTAGATCCTTCTACCAAGGGTGTAGAGCTTGTACAACTAAAAAATGATCAACATAATAATACTGAGGAGCATACCCTGAACAGCATGAATGGAAAAGATTTGTTGTTGGATCCTTTGCTTTCAGTTGATGCTCGGTCTACTCATTCTTGGAGTTCTTTGCCGTCACAAGCCGATGCAGATGATGGAGGAAGTATTCAGAGACACCACTCTGGAGGAGAGTGGGGTCAAATGCTAGATTTGCTTTCTCATAGAAAGACTGAAGACCTGGCCCCTGAAAATGTAGACAATATATGGGCAAAATGCCGAAATTATAAACGGAAAGAAGAGGCCAATCTAGCATTTGATAAGCTCAAAATGAGTTCATTGGTGAGTGCACCAAAATCGCTGAGACACTCAAAGGAAGCTAAACAGAAAGAGAATGAGAGGGAAAACAAGGTTGGAGCTAAGCATTACGTGAAGGACAATTCTCCCTCGCAAGGTAATTTGCACAGGCCAATTTATTCTCCAGATTACTCGTATCAAGAGGAAAATGAACATTAGTCAGATGAGGTTGAATAAGAGAGCAGTAGTTCTTACACTACTGAAGATGAAGAACCCAGCAGTGTGACAGGTTTTGACTCTCCAGGCACTCAAGTGTGGGATGGAAAAAATATAAGGAATGTCAATCAAATTCATCATCCACTTGAAAATAATGAAGGCGACAAGAGAAGAAAAGGAAAAGCTAGTAAAGCACATGTCAGCTCTAAACACTTGAATAGAGTACTGTCTGGGCGGAAAAGGTCTAGATTAAGCAACCAAACAGAACACATGTGGCAAGAGATACAAAGAACCAGCTTCTTACTGGGGGTTGGACAAGATATATTAAATTCCAAAAAAAATGTGAAACTGGATGGTCTAAGTGATGACTCTGAGACAGAAATATTCAGTCGAATTTCTAGTGACAGAACTGCATCATCATCTGTCTCGTCAAGAAGCTTTTTGGAGATTCATAATATGGGTCCTTATTCTACAAAAGTTTCTATAATATCTGATTCGTTTTTGAAATTAGGAAGTGAGGTATGGATTTGATTGCCATCCTTGTATCCATGTTACAGACTTAATCATTAATCCGATTGATCTTGGATGGCTACTGAATAAACTTTTTCTCTGTTGCAGGTCCTGAGTGCTAATATTGTAAGAAGTGGCTCAAAAACTTTTGCTGTATATTTCTTATCTGTTATGGACATGAACAATAATAGTTGGTCTATCAAAAGAAGGTAGAGTGATGTGAACTTTCTGCTGTTAGGCATTGTAATGATCACTCTTTTGTAGAGATTGTCATCTCTAGAATCGCTTGCATCAAATTTAATTTTAGGCTTCTGGTTGCAGGTTTCAACATTTTGAGGATGTACACTGGCGTCTTAAGGAGTTTCCGGAGTACAATCTTCATTTACCTCCCAAGCATTTCCTCTCTTCAAGTCTGGATGTTCCTGTCATTCGGGAATGCTGCAAATCACTTGACATATATTTGAAGGTGATACTGTAATAGACGGCATGTGACATTCCCTTTCTTAGCAACCAATATTACTTTCTTCCAGATCAGAGTGATATCATACACACATTCGCTATGATATCTAAATAATGTTGAAATGTTATTCTCACACCTATTTTCTCCTTTAAAATATTGCTATACTTCGAGTTTTATCTTAGCACTTTATCTTGGTCTTAGTTCTTTTATAGTACTTGGACTTTCACCTCTGCCAAGAGTTGTCCTTTATGTTCCTCAAATCAATAAAATACTTTTACCAGTTCCAAGTGCTATTTGGATGTCATGGGTTGCCAAGAGAAGCTTAAGATTAATCAGGAAATTGGATTTTGGTATATAATCCTCAAGAAAATCTTGTTCACTTTTTATCTGCTATTTTGCTTTTACTTCGTATATTATATGGCTTCTGTTTCTGCTTTCCTCAGAAACTTCTGCTGCTCCCAACTGTTTCCAAGTCCATCGAAGTATGGGACTTCCTCAATGTGGATTCACAGGTCGAAAAATTATCTGTTCATAGAATTCCTAGTCTGGATAGTTTTTAGGACAAAGAGAGTTGATTTTTCCTTCATTCGTTGTTCCTTTGATTTTTTATGCAGACATATAGCTTCTCAAATTCCTTGTCCATGATTGAAAAATTACACGGTAAGTAATCTGAGTTGGATTGATGAGTGGCAAAAGAGTGGGGCTTCATCCTGTTAGTTATAAATAGTTTATATGGATACTGGATTTCAGTTGACCTGGATGGCACTGAATGCCAAACGAGTAAAGAACCTCCGCATGGTATAAGCGCCCGAACTGATATCTTATCCTCCAAGGGTCAGTGTTCTAATACTGAAAGCAAGAATGCAACTCCAGGGATGAAGCAAGATCACGCGGGACATGAATCAAGATTCAGAAAAGATTATGTTTCACTCTCTCCTCCAAAAAGACCCCGCAAAGAAACTTTTGAGGATTTAACTAATGACCTTAAGTGCATGCAAATAGCAAGTCAACCCCTAACATGCAGGCGACATCAAAATCAGTTGAAACTAACTCACATGCATCACCTGAATATCTTCTTGCTGCTCCCATTGATCCCACCTTTCCCAGTGAGGTAGTCACTTGTCTAATTTGGAAAGAACATATGTACTTGCACTATTCAACGCTAAAGAATAGATTGCTTATGATTCATCGATTATAGAAAGATAAGAAGGTTAATTTATTTAAGGATGCTTTTATGTTTGATATACTTCCTAAAACAGCTCTCAACCTCTTATTTTTTCACTGTAGTGGGTGCCACCAAATTTAACGGTGCCTATATTGGACCTTGTCGACGTCATTTTTCAGCTCCAAGATGGTGGATGGATCGGGTAATTAGCAAATGAAGCTCTTGGACTTGATTTTAAATGCACTTGTGTGATGGACTTCGCTGGACCTGTTGACTTGGATTCATTTTTGGAGGAAAGCATTCTGGGTGGCTAAACAGGTTTTACAATTGGGAATGGGTGATGCATTTGATGATTGGCTGATTGAGAAAATCCAGCGTCTGCGCAGGGGTTCAGTGGTTGCTGCAGGTATCCAATGTCTTGAGCAGGTAATACTCAAGTGCCTTGGCTTATTTGTTTATAGTACCGGCCTCCTTTTTTTTTTTGGTTGGTTGTTTGTGAAGGGTGGGGGACTAGAGTATGTGCTGTCATCAGTCATCCTCTAACTCGCTTTTTTGATATATCTCAAATGAAAAGGCTGGTGCATGCCTCTGTAAAATCCTTTTAAAGCAGTTCCTTATGACTCTGAACATCCACGATTTCAATGTTGGACTTGGTGCTCTATGTAGATTCTCTGGCGGGATGGTATATTCATCAGAAAGCACCCAGCACGTCAACGCCCTGCACCCTCCTCTTCCCCTAATTCTCCTCCATTATCACCGCCTAGACTGGAGGATTCACAGAAACTGGATGATTTGTTTATGAGTGGTTCTTGTACCATATTCTGTTGGATATATGCATTCAACTCTAATCATTTTTCCTTTTTCGTACACTGCAACTGTTCGACTCGTATTATCATTTGCAGATAAGGCACCAGGTGCTATTGTAGGAGTTGTTGGTCACAAGGAATATGAAAAATGTGCAAAGGATCTTAATTACTTCATCCACTATGCCATGCGTTTAGGATATTAGTTATGTGATGGATAGCCTTTTAAATTCTTTCATCTGCCTTAGTTTCTGTGTTTGACCTCTTCTAAGTAACAACTCTTTTTTTCTTGATCTGCAGTTAGTCCTTGATCTTATCTATTGTCTGTTTAACACATTGCATGATGACAAGGACACGTTTGGAGAACTCAAAATATATTACATGGATCGATTTCTATACAATTTTAAGGAAATTTCTTTTCCCGTTAATCACTGTCTGTATATAAAACATATTATATTGAGTATTTATTACTGGTATAAACTTCAATTATAATGTGCCCTATATTCACTATAAAAATTGGTATGAAATTTGTATGTTTTTAAATATATTTTTTATGTTCGACAAGTATTTTCTTGGCATGAATTATTTTTGCGACCCACATAGTTGTTATGAAATTGTTATAATTTACATTTCAATATATGTTGTGTTTAATTTTTATATTATTTTAATAAAAATATACATGTGTGAAATTTTTTTTGTAGGATTGGTATACTTTTGGTATGATTTTAAATTTATTTATTTTTATTGACAAACATTGGTTGAATATGAAGTTGGTATATATTTTTTTCTCTGTCCTATGTTCAGTATATAAATTGATATACAATTTGTATGGATCCAACTTATTTTTTAAAGTAGATAAATATTTGACATGAATCTGATTTTTTTTTATCCACTAAAATTGATATGAATGTTGACATCCAATTTTGACCTAACACTTCTAAAACTCATACTTTTTTATGTTGGATTTTTTAAATAGTTTAAAATACATTTTTCGGATGATTTTAGGTTAATTTTGATAATTTTTCTTATTTTTTTAAAAGTATTAAAATTTTGATTAGTTTAATTTTAAATTTTAACGTTTTTAAGTAGAACCGTGAGATTTCTTTAGTTTTATTGAAATGGAGCGTTAAAAAAAATAAAATGATTCAAGTTAGTGCCTAAAAACTTTGCTTTAGTTGCTGTGAAATAATTGCATGTCCCATTCCTTTTGTTGCTATGAAATAATTGTATGCCCCATTCTTGGTGCCATTAAGAACACAAAGACCCATTTAAAAAACACTTGTCTTATCCCTTAAAATGATGTTAAGATATTCATCTTCTTCATCTCCTCTTCCAGCCTGCAAACTCCATAGCCAGAACTATCTCACCTCCACTTCTTCCTCATTCTTGCTCCTCCAACAACAACCTAAACAGTCCCAAAACTCCTCTTTCTCTCCTTCCTTCCTCCTCTATCTCCGACCAGCCCAAACAGCCCCGCCAACTACTCTTTTCCGACTAAAATTTCCACCTCAAACCAGCCCCAAACGCCACAAAACCAGCAGCAAAAACTGTCTCAAACCCATCACCAAAACCTTCATTTCCGCCATCCATGGCAGCTCCATTAACAACCTCAAACAACCATCCCAAACCAGCCACAAATCCAGACCAAAACCAGCCACAAAAAGAAACCCCAAAAAGCCATCAGAAAATGCTCCAAAATCAGCCGCAATACGCCCTAAATCAGCAGCAAAACCACCACATCAGCAACCCAAAAACGATCCATGAAAACAACCAACCATCACCCATTTTGGAATGGAGTTTCGAGCTTCAGAGAGCAGCTACAAAGCTCACCATGGGACTGGCGATGAGCTCCGATGAGCCAAAAACTCCCAACGGCGATTAGATCCGGTGGGATTCAGCTTTTTCAGTAAAATCCATTAACTCCACCAAAATTTTATTTGTTTGCTTTATTTTTTCTTTAGCTACTGTTAACTCTGATTTTGTTTTTTCAAAGCTATTGTCGTGATATTGGCTAAGTTATTTTTCTGTTTGTGTAATTGCGTAGAACCCTCTGTTAATTGAGTAGATTTCTCTGGCGAAATCCCTAAAGTTTACTATCAACCTAAAGTCCATGAAACTAATAGTCCTACCGACTCTAACATGGAACCTCGACAATATACCGATCCTAGCTTAGGAGTTATTAAAGCAGAGGATAATTACTCCCCTGACCTTAAAACTCTCAAGCTTCTTTGGACTGACCCAAAAAATAAATTAAAGGTAGATTGGTATGTGAATACCTACTCTCAAAATCAGAGAGTCCTATTCGAAAAAGAATGGATAGCTGACATGAAAAGAATTAAATGTGATATTGAATTTTTTAAATGGTTCGAAATCACTAGAAAACTTGATGACCAAAGAGGTTCTCTGCAAGTCATTGTTAATAAATGGTATACTCAAACCAATAAAATCATTGAATCAACCACCCCTCCATTAGAAGGGATAAAAATTTCTCATTCAAATGAGATAGTCATTGCTTCCCCTTTCAAGCTAAAAAGCAAAAAAACCTCATCTTTCCCCCCTTAATAAAGATTTAGATAAGCTTATTGAGCAAAACAACTATACTAATAGATTGCTATATATCGTCTCTCAACAAATCGAAGAGTCGAAAGAAAAGGCTATGTTTCCAGGGCAAAATCCTCAAAAGGCCAGCACTAGCAGCACCCTTGAACCCAGTCCTATCTTTAAACCTCCAGACTTTTCAAAAGAAAAGTTTCTCAAACTTAGTAATGACTTTGAAGTCTCAGGCAAAATCATAGAACAAATAAATGAAAAGTTAGCCAAATTTAGCATCTCTAAAGAGAAAGAAGGTGTTAAGACTCTTATGGAAGAGAACACCTTGCTCAAACTTTCCAACGACTGATACCATAATCGGAAGAATTACTATAGGAGACCCTCCTTTCCAGACACCTAGTTTGAAGAAAATGCTTTCCTCTCAACCTCTTCCCATGAAGAAAGGAGCATAACAGAATGGAATATTGATGGTTTGGCTGAACACCAGATCTACAATAAACTCCATGAAATGGGCGTTGCCAAAACAACTTACAAAATCAGAGGAGCATCTGATAAAGAAGCCGCAACCATGATTACGACAGGCTTCACAGGAATGCTTAGACATTGGTGGGATAATTATTTCTCAAACAATGTCAAAAACACTATTTATAATGCCACTACAATAGAAACAATTGTAAAAATTGAAGGTGGCATAGAAATTTCAACCCAACAACCAAAAGGAGATACTTGTGCTACTCTTCTTTACCACATAGCCAAATATTTCGTAGGAGAACCCAAGCTGTTTCAAGATAGGAGTCTAGAAATCCTTAATAATCTATCTTGCCCAAAATTAACTGACTTTAAATGGTATAAAGATAATTTCCTAGTTAAAGTCATGATTAGACCTGACTGCAATAGTGACTTTTGGAAGGAACGCTTTATTAGCGGGCTACCTCCACTATTTGCTGATAAGGTAAGAACCAAGATCAAAGACAGATGTGAAGGTAAGATCCTGTATAGACAAATGACTTATGGTGATATTGCCAGCTTTATTAACACCGTTGGCCTAGTGCTATGTACAAATATAAAACTTAAAAATCAACTCAAAAGAGATGAAAAATCTTCAAACAAGGAGCTAGGAAGCTTTTGTCAAGACTTTGGATTTACTAAAACGGAGCCACAACCATCAAAAAGAGATAAAAAATTATCTAAAAGATCTTCTCACAAAACTAGGAGAAAATCATCTAACAAATATCCGAAAAATCCGTTAAAAGAAAATCAAGGAAGAAAAGACCAGCTTCTAAAGAAGATGTTTGTTGGAGTTGTGGGAAAAAGGGCCATCGAGCTAACCAATGCAAATCTTCTAAGAAAAAGAAGAAAATTAATCTCTTAGGTCTTGACGAAGATACTAAGGAAAAACTCTTCTCTATCCTTCAAGATAGCGAATCCTCTGAATATACTTCCTCAGAGGAAGATTTCAGTCACGAAGAAAATATCAACGTCGCTTATGAAACTGATCAAAGTCAATCAGGAGAGGACGACTGCTCTTGCAATAACATTTTTTGTGATTTTACCGAAAATACTATCCAAGTAATCTCTGAAGACTCTAAAGAAGTTCTTTTTGACATCATAGATCATATTAAAGATGATGAGTCCTGAACAAAGTATCTTTTAGATTTAAAAAAGATTGTCATTAGTTCTAAGAGTGAAAGCCCTTCCAAGGTCGTCGAACCTTTTAGTATGAAAAATATCATGTCCCAATTTGAAAACCCCCTGAACCTTCCATCTCTGAACTAAGAGAAAAAGTTAATCTCTTAAAAAAAAAGAGGTTAAAGAAATCAAATCAAGACTTGGTAATATAGAGTTAAATATTCTTGTTGACCAGGTTCTAAGACATGTTTCTTCTAAAGAAGAAAAACAAAAATCTGTTTTCTTTGACAATAACAATGTAGTTGAACCCAGTTTCCCTGGAGAAGAACAGGAATTCGATGAACCACCTTAGGAAAATAAACCTGTAATATCCACCATCAAATCTTTAAGTCAACATATTCCTATTAAAATAGTTATCGAAAAAGATTCTGTCCTTAACAAAGTGGCCCTTCTCGATAGCGGTGCTGACTGTAACTGTATCGTTAAAGGGTTAATTCCTTTGAAGTACTTAGAAAAATATACTACCCGTCTGTACTCCGCCACAGGTGAAAGAATGAAAATTAATTATAAACTTTCTAAAACTCATATTTGTAATAACAATATCTGCTTTACGAATGACTTTGTTAATCACGGAAAATATTGATGAAGATATTATTCTGGGATTACCCTTTATTAATCAGTTAAAACCTTATACTGACGATTTTGACGATATTCATACAACCATACATAACCAAAAGGTTTTCTTCTCCTTTATTCGAACCCTTTCTCCTGAAGAAAATATATTAATAAAGGAAAAAAAGATTTTCATGATAAATAGACTTTCTAGCCACATTTCCTTTTTAAAGGAAGAAATAAAAATTGAGAAAATTAAGCAAATTTTAAGAACCCCGGGAATGATCACTAAGGTTAAAACCTTACAAGATACTTTTGAGAAAGAAATTTGCTCTAAATTTTCTAATGTATTTTGGGAAAGAAAAAAGCATTCTATTGAACTTCCTTACATAACTGGCTTTGATGAGAAGGACATCCCCACTAAAGCTAGACCTATTCAGATGAATCACGAAATGAAGAAAATCTGTAAAAAAGAAATAAACCATTTATTTAGGAAATGGAATTATTCGTCACTCTAACTCTCCTTGGAGTTGCTCAGCGTTTTAGGTCAATAACAGCGCAGAGAAGGAAAGAGGAGCTATCAGGTTAGTAATCAACTACAAACCTCTAAATTCGGTCCTTAAATGGATTTGATATCCAATTCCTAACAAAAGGGATCTCTTAAAAAGAACTTATAAAACATCTTTATAGTAAGTTTGATATGAAGTCTGGATTCTGGCAAGTCCAAATTACAGAAAAGGATAAGTATAAAACAGCATTCAATGTGCCTTTTGGACACTATGAATGAAATGTTTTGCCTTTCGGCTTAAAAAATGTCCCTTCAGAATTTCAAAATATAATGAAGTAGATTTTTAATCCCAACAACTACATGTCTATTGTTTACATAGATGATGTACTAATATTTTTCGAGGACATAGATTCTCATTTCAAGCATCTTAACACTTTCTTTAAAATAATCAAGGAAAATGGATTAGTGATAAGCGCTAAAAAGATGAAAACTTTTCAAACTTCTATCAGATTTCTAGGACACGACCTTTATCAAGGTAGTCACAAAACTATTTGTAGAGGCATAGAAGTTCTCCAGTAAATTTTTCGATGAAATTAAGGATAAATCCCAACTTCAAAGGTTCTTAGGAAGCGTTAATTATATAGCGGATTTCATCCCCAACATTAGACAGGTCTGCGAACCTCTCTACAAAAGACTCAGGAAAAATCTAGCACCTTGGAGTGAAGAACAAACTAATAGAGTGAAAAGAGTCAAAGAATTAATTCGAAACCTTACATGTTTAGGCATATCAAATCCTGAAGCCTTTATGATAGTTGAAATCGATGCCTCAGATACAGGATATGGGGGACATTCTTAAACAAAAGATTAGTCAAGATAGTTGTGAACAACTAGTAGGATTCACCTCCAGAGTTTGGAACTTTGCCCAGAAAAATTATAGTACTGTAAAAAAGGAAGTACTTTCTATAGTGCTATGTATCACAAAATTCCAAGATGATTTAATCAATAAAAGCTTTGATTGTAAAATTAAATTTATCAAAGGAGAAAACAATTCCCTTCCAGATTTTCTAACCAGAGAGTTCCTAACAGGAAATGAATCCAGTAAGACCTAATTCTCCATTCAAAGGAGCCAAAGAAGAAAGGCCCTCAGGAATGCCTTTTGCCACCATCCTAGTTCAACTAAGGCCATCTTTTCCTCCTCTACCTTCTCCTCAACACTTAAACAAATTTTCGGTATTAGTCGATCTCCCAAAAATTGCAGGAATAGAAGCAGAGTCTAGTTCTCAAGATCGTTCTGTAAAACGAAACAAAAAGAGTTATGAGATGAAGACCCCTTAATCTTTTTCACAAGCAGTGGACCCCAGAGTAACCCCTCCAAAGGCACCAACAGCGCCCACAAAGGACGAAACCTTTGAATATGTAACTACTAAGGTGATTTCAATCTTGGACCTAGACAAAGAATATGAAAATTGTAAGGTAATGGACTTGATTAAACCTTTCTACATCAACAATAACTATGTGGACAACAAAGAACCACTGTACACTAGATTGTTCTTTGAAGCATTCCTGATAGACACCGATTCTATTGAAATAGAACACACCTACTGCGAGAAAAATTCAGAATTCATTTAGTACTCTAGATGCAAAATCAAAAAGATCTTATCTCCATTTGAATGGCCCGTGGATCATTTGCTTACCCCTATTTCTTTGAGTATGAATCACAGACCCCAGACTTATAACTGGTATACTTATAAAGATGCCTGGTTTTAACTTTCTATATGTTAGACCCGAACACACATGGTTTATCAAATATTGCCCTGAGCTTGTAACTACCGTCATACCAAGGTGGTTTATGAATGGTGGAAATGCTTTGGAGGAAATTACGAAATCCTTCCTAAACAGTTCTTGCAACGGTTTGAAGACTTTCAACTAAAGCAAGAAATATCAACATTACCAACCCACATTAAAACGTGTAAATATTATATTCAAAAAAGAATTTCTTATATTATTAGTTGGAATTTTGCAATAAGAGAACTTGAGAGAATCAGGTATCTGTCTAAAGAAGTGAAGATGAAAGGATGCATTCCAAAACCCAAAACAGTCAATCTTGGAAAATCAAGCACCAGCCCAGCCAAGCCTTCCAAGGAAGAACTCAAAAGAAAGCTGAAGCAAGCCTTACAAAATATTGATAATCAAGATGAAACGGCAATAATGCAGCTCATCACTGAAGCTAACTCATCAGAAGAAAGCAACAACGGAGATATGTGTTCCCTCAAAGGGATGGCCTAGGCCTATGAAGATACCTATTATGAATAGGGAAATGACCTTTGGGAACCTATTATGAATAGGGAAATGACCTTTCGGAAAAGGAAGAGATTCAAAGAATCAGAATTTCCTTTCGTAAAGCGCACTCACTATTCCTAAAAGGAATCCAGACAATGCTCTGATCCAACGCCCACAAGCCACTCAATATTATTGATGGAGGACCCACTCTACTTAAAGACCACCCACTCAACATTATTGATGAAGGACCACTCTACTTAAAGACCATGTGGTCTTATCCTAAAAACATCCTAAGTGTCGACAAAATCTCAACCGTCCAAATGGACGCACTAGATGCATTCAGTCTACTAGTAGGATCTATATAAGACCCTCTTTTGTACATTAGAAGGTAGAAGAAAAATAACCCTTATTTTCTTCGGACCTTCTTCCATTGTAATTCTCTACTTTTCATATTGTATTTCTCCTGTTTTCAATGCAAGCCTTTAAGTTATTTTAAGTAAGCTTTCTCCTTCACTTTAATTATATTCAATTCATAAGTCATTTAATCATTTTAAACTTGATCCTGTCTCACTTGGTATCAGAGCCATGATGACAGTATACATGTTTAGTATGAGCAACTAAGTATCTATACTGTCCGGAGCCTGTTTGTTTTACTTCTTTCTCACTATGATAATATTAGAATAAGAATATGTTATAATTCTGATTATACTTTTCTTTATTATCTTGTTTTAGCCAATTTCTACTTTTATGAGGTACTTATCTCTCTCTATGTGTGTGAGATTTCCGAGTAATACCCGATTTAAGACGTTGGTCAGTTGTAGAAAAGTCGTAGCCATGAGGGCGTGTTAGACTGATAGGTGGTCCCGTCGCTAAGATAACTCTAGAGAGAGAAGAGGTAAAGCCAAGAGGACATGTAGAAATCCCTAAACCTTTGATAATTAAGAAAAGTATTTCTCAAAATTATTTACATATTTCTTTTCTATTATTCTTATAGTCTGAAAAGTATAACTCAGGACTCTGGACAGTAGTTCTCATAATGAGCAGTAAAAATTTTATAAACAGTGTTAACATTACCTCTAGAGCAACCCAGATTGCTAAAACTGAAAACAGTTTAGAAAACTGGAGCATTCCGAAAGAGCCTTTTCACAAAATCTACCAAACAGGTAGTTTCAGCTTTATTAAGAAACATAATATTAAGACCTGTGAGTCTACTATTGCTATTAATAATTCTTTAGAAATAATTAAACTTTTAAATGAACAAGACATAGGTAGATATAAAAGTCAGTACAACTATCTGCATATAGGTATGGTTCAAGTCGCTATAAAATCCCTTTTCAGAAAAGGTCTCAATATCCCTGTATGTGCATTCCTTCGAGATACCAGATTCTTAAATTTTGATGATTCTCTTCTAAGAGTAATTGAAAGTAACCTTGCTGATGGCCCCGTTTACTTCAATTGCTATCCTAATTTCTCTGTAGACATTAATGATCCTAATATTATGGATACCTTGACCCTTAATGTCAAACCAAAAAATATGAATAGTAAAATCGACACTAGAGAAATAACTGTCATTTATTGAGTCTATTATAGGCTCATGAGTACCACTCTAGCCCCAAAGGCCAAAATCGAAAGTGTTAAAGGAGTCACTATTTTTGGAAGTTGATCCAGAGATTTAATTAAGGACTATGATTTCATGTCAATGGAAACTATGCCTAAAAATTAAACAATGGAAAAACTAAGTTTGTATCTCTTTAAAGTAAATTATTTACATTAATATATTATTTACATTGATATACTCTTTTACATTTTATATCCCATATTATTAAAATTTTCCCCCCTAGTATTAAAATTTGACTGGTGACATCATGCTAGCGTCAACACCCGCTTGTGTGATATACCAATAGGGTATACATATATCAACAGGATATTACAGATGATTAAATTCAGTCCTATATGAAGCGATATGATATCAATATATCGTTAGAGTATTACAAAAAATATATTTTCTATTTAATGAATAAGTTTGTAACTTTAATAATTTTCTTTTAATTATTTTATTTATTAGAAAAAGTTCAAAATTATATGATATCAATATACCGGCACTGTATCACAAGAATATATTTTCTACTAATTTAGAGTTTAATAAATAATTTTGTTACTTTAATAATTTTCTAGACCTAACGATACTGATATGGTATAAATATACTGACGAAGTATCAAAACGAATATATTTTCTATTAATTTAGAGTTTAATAATTTTTTATTTGTTTCTTATTTATTTCTTTAAGAAAAAACATAATCCTATGTGATACTAATTGGGTATCAATTTACCGCTAGAGTATCTCAGTAGATTGAGCTCATTCTATGTGATACAGTATGGTATATATATACCACCTGAGTATATTTCATAGTATTTATGCTGATATCAGCATGATATCAAACGCAAAATAAAAAGGAGGAAGTGGGTAAAAAGGTAAATAGCCTGGTTCATGGGTTCGGGTAAATAGTTTGGATTAGATCTATTAAGGGTAAATAATTTCAAATTAGGTCTATTTTGTGTACTTTTCCCTAGTACCAAATACCAATACTGCAATTAGTCCTAGACCAAATTAATATTGTATCATCATGTATATAAAGGAAAAGTGCACAGATAGTTTTGATGAGCGTATTTAGCCTGTGCTGCTTTCATAATTTCATATATATGGTATCTGAATGTAATCTTTAACATAGTCCAACTGCACATAGCTGACATTAAGGTATATACAATTAAAATTTAATCATTTCTGTTTGAACTTCGATCCTACATGACTAGAGATCAGTAGCACATAAAAACTTGATGAATGGTAAACATACTCGACTATACTTCTCCATTAAAATACCAAGTTTTTGTCTAATTCGACCATATCCACCACCACCAGAACTAAAACCACGCTCTCTCTTGGGCTAGAGAAACGCGAATGCTTCTCCTGTTGAGATCCTGCAAGGATCATAATGTGATATTAGCCAACAAGGTTTGCCGTGCAACAACAAAAGCACTTGGCATCATTTGGTTGAAAACAAGGTTTATCAAAACTGGTAAGGTTGAAAACAAGGTTATCCCAATTATAATCTCACCTTCTATATGTGATAGATAACCTCAAATTTTATCATATTTTTAACTAATAGATCTATCGGAAATAACCTCTTTATCTCTGAGATAGGAGTGGTGTCTTGTTAATGCTAATTTATTTTGAATGATGACAAATTTCTAGAAAACCACAAAAGGAAGCAATCCGATCTAAAAGGAAAACAAATCAAACAAAAAGAATTAGTTAAAGATGCAAACCAGTCAAAAGAGCTCCTCATAGAAAACCAAATTAGAAGATGGAAATCAGAAGGAAATCAAGCGAAGAATCAATCACTGAAGATAAGGATCCAAGACAGGATCTGCACAAGATTCTGAATCAATCAAATATCGACCAAATCAATCAAGACCACAACCAAAAATACAATCAAGAAATTTCTGCACATTGAGAAGATCCAGCAAGCATGAAGCAATCAGCAGGACTGTCAAATCTGAACGTTGGAGAAAATCAAGATGATTGATAGATTGCCTTATCTCTTTAAAAGCCTTGGCCTTATTCTTGGAATGGGGAATCATCACTGACTCAATTCAAGGATCAAAACCCTTGGGATGCCATCTCTTCTATATAAGGAGGCATCCGAATATCTCATCACTTTACAAGCTTACTACAATTCAAGCCTTTTTCAATACGCTTCATCTTTAGAAAATCATTGTAATCTTTGGTCTTTATTTTACTTTCAAAGAAAAAGAGAGAGAAAAATTATTCTGAGTTTAGTTTTCACTGCTTGTAACCACACATTCCATTAAAGACTTGAAGAGATATCCCTTGCAATTCAAGGGGACTGGATCTATGATTCACAATGAATTCAAACCACTATAAAAATATTCGGTGTTGAATTTTCCTTGCACTTTACTTTTCTGCATACTTATATTTCTGCTTTAATTAGCTGACTATCTCGTATACTAGTTGACTATTTGAATACAGGTTTAAGTTAAGAAAAAGGAAGAAAATTCAATTCACTCCCTCCACTCTTGCACTTTCATGTCTCACTTTGTAGGACTACCCTGCATATTTGGCGAAAACTGCTTTCGCGAAGCAATGCCCCAAAACAGACAAAGGCATTCATACCCAAGCAATCAACACCAGACCTACCACCAAAATACGAAAATCCTATCTATAAGGAAGTCTCGGGGCTCCTAAATACAAGATTGATAGGTGTGTATATGTTAGCTTAACACTATCTTGGCTAATAGCTGAATAACATATAACAAAGCCAAATAGCTAAACACTCACCAATATTCTTAAGTAAATAACACTTATTAGTTTGAGAAACATATCTCGATAGATAATACACTCTGTTTTATTGAAAAAAATCTTACCACATGAATAAAATATTCCACCTTGATAAAAATTAAATAAATTATTAATATTAGTTAATAGTTTACTAGAAGCAAATTATGAATGATTTGTTACTATTCTAGCTACTAGCTAAATGCAAAATACAACCAAACCTCTGTAACTGAAGTTGATTGTCCTGATATAAACCACTTGACATAGTATAATATAACATGAAATTTGTTTGTTTGTTTTTCTTGTATTATGTATTAGCGTGCAGCAGCCCCATTTTTCATTAACCTGTTTTTGGATAAATATACATATTGAAGTCATGCCTAACTCTGCCATCATATGATATACAATTAAAAAAAAGAAGATTCAATTTGTTTTGTTTGTCATTTACTTGGCATTATTAAGAGACTTGGTTGTGCCGCCAACACTAAAAAAACATTTAACATCTTATTTCTCTTGCTTTTCCTAATTACTCACTCTTAGTTGGAAATCTACTCATTCAACCAGGAACGTGTTTAAACTCATCAATGTCCTTTTTCAATGATATTAACGTGTTTTTTCTTGAACGAGTAGATTTTCAACTATTTATGTAGATTTTTTAACGGGTCAGATTTTTAAGAGGTCCAATTTGGCGACATAGACGCCTAGCAAGAGGGTACATGGCAAAATTGATTTTACCAAATCATCGTTAAAAAATAATGACATAAATAAGCATGTTTTGTAATGATGATGCATAAATGAGCTAAGTTTTTAACTAATGAGGTATATGAATCATTTCTCACAATTCAATGACATATTTGAACATTTTCTATAAAAGTATATGTACATACTTCTCTAAGTAATATATTTCTTTCATTTCTTAAATTTAAACATCATTACTTTAAGCATACAAAATTTAAATGTCACCCTTTGCTTTTTAAAATTTTATGCTGAATAAAACCGAACGACACTTAAATTGGAACGGATAGAGTGATTTCTTTTGACTATTCTACTAGTATCTTATCCACGGCATGTGTTGTTCCTTACCTGTTTCTTTCTTTCATTTGGCATTATTAGGAGACTTGGGTGTGGACTCTAACTACTTTAAGCTGATTTTCTTTTCCTTTTTGAATCATCTTCTTTTCTCTGGTACTTTACCTAATTACTTATCCTCAGTCTTTTCTCGCAACTGAAAACAAATGGCTGAAATTCTTCTTACAACAGTCATCAATAAATCTGCCGAAATAGTTGGAGATCTACTCGTTCAACAAGGAACACACTCATATTGGTTGAAAGAAGACATTGATTGGCTCCAGAGAGAAATGAGACACATAGTATCATACATAGATGATGCAAAAAATAAGGCAATTGGAGGCGATTCAAGGGTGAAAAACTTATTAAGAGATATTCAAGAATTGGCAGGTGATGTGGAGGACCTCTTAGATGACTTCCTTCCAAAAATTCAACAATCCAATAAGTGCAAAAGTGCTGTTTGTTTCATAACGACAACTTGCATCCCCTGTTCTTCTTTTGCTATGGGGATTCAGAAGATAAAAAGAAAGGTTGCAGACATTGACCGTGTAAGGACAACTTACAACATCACAGATACAAGTAACAACAACAATGATTGCATTCCGTTGGAGCAGAGACGATTATTCCTTCATGCTGATGAAACAGAGGTCATCAGTTTGGATGAGGACTTCAACATGCTACAAGCCAAATTACTTGATCATGATTTGCCTTATGGAGTTGTTTCAATTGTTGGCATGCCCGGTTTGGGGAAAACAACTCTTGCCAAGAAACTTTATAGGCATGCCCGGGATCAATTTGAGTGTTCGGGACTAGTCTACATTTCACAACAGCCAAGGGTGGGAGAAATCTTACATGACATAGCCAAACATGTTGGACTGACGGAACAGGAAAGGAAAGATAACTTGGAGGATAACCTAAGATCACTCTTGAAAATAAAAAGGTATGTTATCCTCCTTGATGACATTTGGGATTTTGAAATTTGGGATCATCTGAAACTTGTCCTTCCTGAATGTGATTCAAAAGTTGGCAGTAGGATAATCATCACATCTCGAAATAGTAACGTAGGCAGATACATAGGTGGGGATTCCTCGCTCCACGTCTTGCGACCCTTAGATTCAAAGAAAAGTTTTGAACTCTTTACCAAGAAAATCTTTACTTTTGATAATAATAATTGGGCCAATGCTTCACTTGGCTTGGTAAATATTGGTAGAAGCATAGTTGGGAGATGTGGAGGTATACCATTAGCCATTGTGGTGGCTGCAGGCATGTTAAGGGCAAGAGAAAGAACAGAACATGCATGGAACAGAGTACTTGAGTGTATGAGTCATAAAATTCAAGATGGATGTGCTAAGATATTGGCTTTGAGTTACAATGATTTGCCCATTGCATTAAGGCCATGTTTCTTGTACTTTGGCCTTTACCCCGAGGACCATGAAATTTGTGCTTTTGATTTGACAAATATGTGGTTTGCTGAGAAGTTGATAGTAGTAAATAATGGCAATAGGCGAGAGGCTGAAGATTTGGCAGAGGATTTCCTAACTGATTTGGTTTCTAGAAACTTGATTCAAGTTGTTAAAAGGACATATGATGGAAGAATTTCAAGTTGTCGCATACATGACTTGTTACACAGTCTATGTGTGGAGCTGGCTGAGGAAAGTAGCTTTTTTCACACTGAGCGCAATTCATTCGGTGATCTTGACAACATTGCTAGGGTGCGAAGGATTACGTTCTACTCTGATGATAATTCCATGAAGGAGTTCTTCAGCTTAAATCCTAAGCCTAAGAAGCTTCGTGCACTTTTCTTTTTCACAAAACCCCCTCAGCTATTTTCTCAAATGGCCCATCTTGACTTCAAATTATTGCAAGTGTTGGTTCTAGAGGTGCCTAGAATTTATGGTGGATATGTTAGTATCCCAAACAAAATTGGCAACATGAGTTGTTTACGCTATCTGAGATTGAAGGGGGGTTTTAGCGGACACCTGCCAAATAGTTTTGTCAAGCTCAAATATCTAGAGACTATAGATATTAGAAAGAATGGCATTCGACTTCCTTCTGGTGTTTGGGAGTCGAAACAATTGAGACATCTTTTTTATGAAGCTTCTTCACAAGCATCTAACGGTTGCTTTTTTAAAAGCCCAAACATGTACTCATTACCTAGTACATTGCCTCCTAATAATCTACAAACTTTGATGTGGATTGAGGATGAATTTGTTGAACCGAGATTGTTGGATGGGTTGAGCAAATTAAGGAAATTGGGTATACGAGGTGTATCCAATTCTACCATTAACATATTATCAGCATTGAGCCCTGTGCCACCAATGTTGGAGGTTCTGAAGCTCGATTTTTCCCGGGACCTATATGGGCAAATAAACTTGTCGTCCTATCCAAATATTGCGAAGTTGTGTTTAAATGGTCTTGTAACAACGCTCAACAACTTTGAAGCATTGCCTCCAAATCTTATCAAGCTTACTTTAGTTAATGTTTGGGTAGACCATCATCTACTGTCAATGCTTAAGAAATTGCCCAAATTAAGAATACTTAAAATGGTTCGTTGCTTTCATGACGAAGAAAAGATGGATCTCTCTTGCGAGGCAAATGGTGATAGCTTTCCGCAATTTAAAGTTTTGCATATTAAGGAACCAGTCGGCTTGTCTCAGGTAACGTGCAGGGATGATATCAGTATGCCTAAACTCAACAAGGTAATACTTTACATGTCTCGTACGAGCTATTAATGAAGCTCCCGGAAAGGATTGCAAAGCTGAGAATTTGAAGATCCCTGTGTCAACAGGTTGGTTTTTGCTACTATAATTATTTACGTTTAGGAAAAATCTTATATATATGAAAAGTATAATGGGTGAAAAGAGTTGCTTTAAAAATCAAACTCTCTCTTTATTTTCACTTTTCTTTTTATTTTATGTTATTAAGTTTTTCACAAAAGCATAAATATTATCTTTTACATAAAAAAAGTGAGAAATGTTAATTATTATATAAGCTAATGATATTCTAAAACGAAGTAAATTCGCATAATGATAAAATTAATTTTTTTTAATAATAATCAAAACTCTAATTTTTATTTATACATGTGAAAATAACAAAAAATAATAACTATACAAATATATTTTGATGTAGAAAATATAAAATAATTGATTTAATTAATGTGAATTTTCAAAGAATGTATTTATTTAGATGTTAAAATATTTTAAAGTATAATTTATGTAATAATTAATTAATGTCAATCAAAACTTATTTATTTATATAGACTTGTGGCTTGTAATTTGTAAAACATATTTTACTGAGTATCTATGTAATATTTCTCTTTGTTTTGTCCTTGAAATTAACAATAATTTTGTTCTTTTGTCTTTCTTCAGGTGTAATGTTGAGCAATATGCTTGTCCAAATCCATTCGTATACTCTTCAATTTGCCAAAAAGTCGACACACTAGTTCGTCCCTCTTCAAATGTGTTTAATCATAGGTCTTTGTGATAATTTTGAGAAAGTCTTTATTCTATTTATCATTACAAAGTAATTCCATTTACATTTATATCATCTACTAGTCTCTCGTCACGTGCGTTGCACGTGTATATCGAGTTGTACAATATTATTATATAAATAATATCAATGTTATTAAGGCAAATAAATAATCTTGAAAGAATAGTGTGAAAATTCTTGTGAATGATCAACATGGATTATTGTATGTAGATTGTTTGTTTAATTTACATTAAGTAAAATCATATCCAACTCATATTTTATAACATTTTAGTTATATTAGTTTAAAATCGTAATTCAACTATAGACATAATTGCAACTTTATATTTGAGCCTTAATGGGGTGAGTAATGGAAATTTAGTTAGGTAAGTAAATGTATAAAATAAAAGGTGAATAGAGTGTACACACACAAAAAGAAAAAAAAAAAAAAAGGAAAACGGACGATTAATTTTTTTCAATATGGGCTCTTTAGACCAAAGCAAAACATCAAAATCGTGGGAGCAAAGAAAAGTACATTTCATTATCTATATATGCATATATGTTGCAATATTGTATAATAAATAACCAATTAATTACTATATCAATGAAAATGACTTTTAGGCTTTTTAAACGGAAGAAGTGGGCAATTTTAAGAAATTAAAGTGTAATTAAGAAATAACTTGTACATTTTCTAATGTCATATAATAATTAGGAAAAAATAAGAAAAATAAACTAATATTGTTATTATTATATTAATGGTATTAATATAATAACTCAACTTTGCATAATTATTTTGATATTTCAACTTTCATAAGGTATATTATGAACTGTTTTTTTTTTAAAAATCTATTTTCAAGGTAAATAAATAATTAATTATGAACCAAGTGAAGCATGAGTTAGAAGATCAAATTGAGGATTATATTATCCTCATTCAAAATAGATTTTGATGAGATATATAGATAATCTAGATTTTTGGTTCAAGATATAATTTGAAGGTACATAGTTAATTATATTATTAACAATTCTATATTTTTTCTCAATTAATCATTAATCTCTTCATCCTTCTTATCAAAAGCTAGTCTATTTTGTGAATCAATTGACTGTGTTGAAAGATTTGAACATCATTTGGTTCTAAAACTTTGATAAATATTATGACCAATTTATAAGTTACAAATATTGAAATAATGACAAGAGAGTTTATTTTAACATAGGTCATAATGATGTATGTTATTTATTAGTAGGATCTAAGGATGTGGCTTGATCAAGTGCAGGCGAAAGAACAGAAGGACAAATATGATGTAGCAATGGAAAAAAACTTAGTGAAATCCACCTCCAAGTTAGAAAATGAAGCAAACATAAATAAACTACAAAACCAAAACGTCTCTACATAACCTTGGTACTTCATAAACATAAGGTAGAAAATTAAAACAATAATAGGAAATATAGTAGAACTTTTGGGAAGATGTATGCAAAGAAGAGCCTTTTTTTTTTACCTCACAGAACTGCTGTTGTCAATGTATGAAGCAAAAATTGTCAACAATCAGATATTTATATTTATTTTGCGATTTTTCTCTGGTGTTTATGTATTCACCGGTCTCAGCAAAGAAATGATAAACGATGCTGAAACAAACAAATATTATATATCCCTAGTTAAAAATGTAAAAAGATAGTAAAGAGGACATATCGCTTGAAAATATATTTACAGTAAGAAGAAGAGATCCTACAAGTATCAAGGTGGCTTAGGGCAAATAAAATGTAAGCTTCATTATTATTGATTTTCCAGGAATATGCAAAATGGCAAAAATGAACTTATAATTAACAATATAGCAACTTAACAGGTTATCCATAAATGTATGAAGTTAAGAATTGATTTATGAACAATCACTGCAGCCAACTAAAACAAGCAGTCAATAGAAAAGAATGAAACAGTGGATGAAGTAGGATGTCACGGCCCAACCTAGGGTCATGACCAGTGCCCGATAGGGGCACCTAGACACATACTAATCCAAATTTTCTCATTTATCTGACCTGGAAACCTGCCGGAATTTCGGCAGAGTTTCCTTTGTTTTATTAACTAACCTCACTTGCAAATAAACCCCAGTAGCATCCCAGACAACAATACAAATAAATATTTCTTTATACATATACATGAGTGCGGGCCGACAAGGCCTCCGCTGCGGTCCTGCCGCCTAAGAATCACATCATACATAAAATAATGTGGTCTCGCCGCCTGATCAAGTGCCAAAATCATACAATAAATCATGTACTTAA
>JAOTQR010000011.1:15924666-15943968 GCA_025774065.1 Solanum ossicruentum | reverse complement strand
ATTATTTATTTTTCTGTCCAATTATAATTCCGCAAGTGCTTAAATCGGGTTGAATCGTTATTCAATCTGCCTAACAAGATGTACTCTTTGAAGAACATCAACAAGTTAGACAGCTACTGCTCATCCCCAAGTTGTATCCCTTCCAGGTCTATTTCATGCATATAATACAGAAGTAGGTGTTTAGATATTTGAGCATTTGAAACTTTGTAAAAAGGAGTTCCTGCAGTTGAAAAATGTGCTTGGAAGTTGGTTGTATTTCGATTTGCATTTCACTTGGAAAATGCTACAAAGTTTTGTGAGTAGAAAAAAGATTTTTTGCACTTTTCCAGTTCAAACTCAATACTCCTTCCTTCCGATCAAGCAAATGTAAATAAGTGATCAGACGTATTTTGTTGTCTCAAATTTGATCAGACATTTTTGCCTATTTTGATTTGACAGTCTTTAAGAAAGTGTCAATTAGATTCATTTATTATTATTTTTTTTTTGAGAAAGGGAAAAATGCTCAACAACCCCACCACCTCCCCCTTATTTTATAATCTTGTATAAGAAGTTGAAACTAAAAATTATGGAAAATGTCAATCTTTTGTTGGAAATGGAGTAAGAAGAAAAGTAGGTTAAACAAATTGAAACAGAAAAGATTTAACTAATTTGAGTTTCCATTTAGTTATGGACTCTAGTTGATTCCCTTTTATGTTCAAGAATTCAGTCAATGTTGTTGCACAGTGACAAATTTAGCTCCATAATTGATCATCCCTTTCTGGGTATTTAAATACGATGATGTTTTACTGGGTGATGTTCAAGAATTTAGCTTCATCATCGCTTTTAAGCGCCTAGTTTACTATGTATAGGGACCTTCAAGCGACTAATTCTTCTTATCTGTCTTGGCCTTGTTGAATAGATATGTGGTACCTATTACTAGTGGGAGGTGGTAGGTATCCCTGGAACGCGAAAGCTGGCCTGGACACCATGACCATAAGAAAAGAATGAGATAAAGTCCACATCTATTCTAAACACAATTATTCTGAAAGAGAAGGGATGTAAGTCATCTGGACAGATTAGAAGAAACTAGAAAGGAAATACTTTGTCAAAAGTTGGAGAGAATGTATGGAGAAATCTGATGTTTTGAGTACATGGCAAGCAAGTGGAAAATTCCAAAAAGCAACAATTACTTTTCCCTTTATTCTGTTTTATAGTGTCTACCATTGCAAGAAAGCATATAACATGAGTTTGAGTGAAGGAAGATATGGAATCACATGCTCACTACTTTAAAATGTTAGCTAATCAACATTCTCACTTCAAAGACATTATCTTGACCCCGCTCTTGTTATTCTCAAGCCTCAATGCACAGCTTATAAATCTCTGTGAGTTTATTGCTTGGGATGAAACAATCAAACTCTCCAATTCTGCTCTATAATCTTTAATTTTCACACCATATTCTTCAACAAATCTCTGTGAGTTTATTGCTTGGGATGAAACAATCAAACTCTCCAATTCTGCTCTATAATCTTTAATTTTCACACCATATTCTTCAACATTACTACTCTTTGATTTTCATACCAAATTCTCCATTTCAATTTCTGATATTTTGTTTTCATACCAAATTCTCAATTTCAATTTCTTGATGAAATTCAAGGATTGCTACTTATTGACTAGAAGAGGTGAAGCATTTCTTCACTCACAGCTCATCAGACTTGGAGAGAAAGTTAGTCTCCATTTTCTTATTCAATGTAAAAGAGTAAAAGTAAAGTCTTTTACTGTACATGGCCCTATTTATAGGGTGTTTAAAATATAACTAACCATTAACCACACTTAACAAACTAACTCTACCACACTTAACAATTTCTATTATTCTGAACACCCCCCTTCAAGCTAGATAGTGTAAATAAATTTAACACTCCTAGCTTGCATAAGAGGTATTCATGTTGTGCTCTAATCAAAGCCTTAGTAAACAAGTCAGCTTCTTGGTCCTTGGATGCTACATGGATTGTTTTGATTGTCCCATCTTGGATCCTTTCTCTAATGAAGTATAGATCTATCTCAATATGTTTGGTTCTCTCATGAAATATGGGGTTTGCAGCTATTTGAATTGCTGCTTTGCTATCACTGAGCACATGAACTGGAGCTTCAACATCAATGTCCAGTTCTCTGCAAATTCCTGTCAACCAGAGAACTTCACCCACCACTACAGCCATACGTCTATACTCTGCTTCTGTTGAACTTCTGGATACAGTGCTTTGCTTCTTTGATTTCCAAGATATTACAGAGTTGCCCAGCTTCACCACATATCCAGTGATGGATCTTCTTGAGTCTGGGCAGTCTGCCCAATCTGCATCACAAAATGCAGTCAACTGGTTTGCCTTCTTTGAGCTTAAGAGTATTCCCAGTCCTGGTGCATTTTTGATATACCTTACTACTCTGATAGCTGCTTGCATGTGAGAGCTTTTGGGCCTTTGCATGAACTGGCTTACACATTCACAACATATGTGATGTCTGGCCTGGTCATTGTCAAGTATAGAAGCTTCCCAATTAGCCTTTGATAAGGCCCTAGATCCTCAAGTTCAGAATCTATCCCCAAATCACCTACATGCTTGTCATACTCTTCTGTGGTTAGCTTGTGATTGCATTCCATTGGAGTTCCAACTGGCTTGGAACCTGACAGCCCAAACTTTTGAATTAAATCAAGTGCAAACTTTCTTTGGTTCATGAGAATTCCCTCCTTTGATCTAGCTATTTCAATTCCAAGAAAGTACTTCATCTCTCCCAGTTCTTTGATCTTGAACTTCTTCTGTAATGCTGCCTTTGCCTCTTGAATCAATGTCTGGTCATTCCCTATAATTAACATGTCATCAACATACACTAATATAATCACTAAGCTGTCTCCCTTTCTTCTTGTGAACAGAGAGTAATCAAAATGGCTCTGTTTGAATCCAGAGTTGGTCTGTACCTCAACAAGCTTCAAGTTCCATTGTCTTGATGCTTGTTTGAGCCCATATAGAGATTTGTGCAGTCTGCACACTTGCTTATTCCCCCCTTGACTGCCAAATCCTGGTGGTGGAAGCATATATTCTTCTTCTACTAGGTCACCATGAAGAAAGGCATTATATATATCTAATTGATGAAGACACCACTGTTGTGCAGTAGCCATAGCAAGTACCAGCCTCATAGTGACCATTTTTACCACAGGTGAGAAGGTTTCTTGATAGTCTAAACCTTTCTTCTGGTTGTAGCCCTTAGCAACCAGCCTAGCTTTGTATCTTTCCACAGTGCCATCTGCCTTATATTTCACCTTGAACACCCATTTGCAACCTATAGGAGTCTTGCCAGGAGGAAGATCCACCATTGACCAAGTATGGTTGTCTTGGAGGGCAGCTAGTTCCAGATTCATAGCAGCCACCCATAAGGGATCTGTGACTGCTTCATTATAGGATTGTGGTTCTTTAGTGGAAGTAAATTTGGTTAAGTATGCTTGATAAGAAGGGCTAAGATTGGTGTATGACATGTAAGATTATATAGGATAAGGACAAGAGGATGTGGTGACTGAGTTGGACTTGTTGCAGATATAATCATCCAACCATGATTTGATGCTCCAGAATCTACTATCCATTTTTTAAAGACTGCACTGTTGGTAGCCAAGAAAGCTTGATGCTTACCTGTTTTATATGAGTCAGATGGGATTTCTTTGTGTAGAAACTTCAAAATTTGATCATATTGCTCCTGCGTAAACATCATACCACCTCCTTGATTCGAGTTATGAGCACGCTGAGGGGAATCTACCTGTGCTGATCCCTTACACGGAGAAAAATCATGGCCAGTTGAGTTTGTGACTGCATGAGCTGTGTACTAAGGTGAATATGCATTCTTCTTCTTGAACCTGTCTGTTGGATAACCATGAATCTTATAGCAGGTCTTCTTTGTATGCCCTTTCCATTTGCAATACTTACAAACCAGATGTGTGTTCTTTCCCTTATAGCTTCCTCTGTCAAAAGCATTTTGACTTCCCTTTGTTGGATGACCAGATCCACCAGCACTGTGTTGATTCATTCCAACTTTGTTACTGAACAAAGCTATACCACCACCTGTATCTTCAGCTGTTTTCCCTAAATTTCTCTGACTTTCTTCAGAAATCAACATTACATATGCTTTGTTGATGTTAGGAATTGGCACCATCATTAAAATCTGGCTTCTGGCTTGCGAATATGTCTCATTCAACCTGTTAAAAACTGTAACAGTCGCTGATATTGGTAATGCTCTATATACCTTTTGGATCCCGCACAATCACAGCCAGGACATGGTACCAATGGATTGAATTCCACCCATAAGTCCTTTAATTTGGTAAAATAACTAGACACAGTCAATGTCCCCTGCGTCAACGACGCAATCTCTTTGTGTAATTGAAACATTCGAGATCCATTCTCCTTGTCGAACCTTTCCTTCAAGTCATTCTAAACCTGACATGCATTGGTAGCATAGGCTATGCAACTAATCAACTCCTTGCTCATAGAGCTCATGATCCACGAGAGGACTATGGTGTTTACCTTCTCCCACAGATCATGAAGCGACTCATTGAATTTCTCTTTCGCATGCCTTCCATCAACAAAGCCTATTTTACTCTTTCCAACCAAGGCTATTCTCATCGATCTTCTCCACAAAGCGTAATTTTTCGGGTTAGTTAGCTGAAAAGAAATAAGCGAACTACTTGGTGTATCGCATGCTTGCAAAAATAACAGATGATTTACATCAATGACTATATTTGTTCTGGTATTTGCTTCACCAGTTCTTCCAACAACACCTTCAATAGCGTCTGCCATGGTTGATGAAGTCGATCTTAGCCAGATTTGACCTAATTTCTCTCGACTTCACTCGGTGCGTCAACACATTCAAGGAGAGATTTTGCCCCAAGAATCATCGATCCGCTCTGATACCATGATGAAATTCAAGGATTGCTACTTATTGACTAGAAGATGTGAAGAATTTCTTTACTCACAGCTCATCAGACTTGGAGAGAAAGTTAGTCTCCATTTTCTTATTCAATGTAAAAGAGTAAAGTAAAGTCTTTTACTGTACAAGGCCCTACTTATAGGGTGTTTAAAATATAACTAACCATTAACCACACTTAACAAACAAACGAACTCCTAACTACACTTAACAATTTCTATTATTCTCAACATTTCTGATATTTCATTTTCATACAAAATCCTACATTGCTGCTCTTTCAGTAACTGAGAAAACCAGTCAAAAAGAGAGAATTAGAAAGAAAAAACAAAACAAATAGCAGAGTTCAGACTTCATAGTTGAAAAAAAGTCTTATATTATAAACAATACTAGCTATGGATTTCTTATCTTATTTTGTGGAAAAGTCGCAGATTGCTTGATCCAGCCAGTTGTGCGACAGATCGGGTATGTCTTTTACTACAACAGAAACATCACATCTTTGGATGAAGAATCTAAAAAGTTGGAAATATCAGAAGCGGAGTGGAGCAAGGAGCGGAAGCTGCCCCAAGAAACTTACAAGTCAATCCTCGCATATAGGCCTGGTCAACTCATGTTGATGACACAACTGCTCATGTGGCTACTATATTGGGACAGAGAGCTGAGGTCAAAAGAGGTTGTTTCTATGGTTAGTGTCCAAACTTGAAGTCACTTTACTCCCTGAGCAAGAGAGCTAACAAAATTGTAGCAGATGTTGTTGCTCTTCAGAATCAAGGCAAAGATTATCTTATACTACCTGTTGAAGTTGAAGTTATGGCTAGTGACAACACTCATGAGGAATTTGACTCCAGAAAACACAAGGAGGAAGAGGACATGGCTGCTTTGCGAGATGATGAGACCACTATAATTGGGATATGTGGTATGTCTGGTGTTGGTAAGACAACATTGGATGAGAAAATCATACAAAGGGCAAAACAGGAAAGGTTATTCCATGATGTTGTCATGGTAATTGTCAGCCAACAACCAGACTTGAAAGGAATTCAGGGTGAAATTGCAGGCGAATTTGGGCTGACATTAGAAGGGTATAATTTGTGGGGTTGTGGAGATCGGCTGCATACAAGGTTAATGGATGAGAAAAGCAGCATCCTTATAATCTTGGATGATGTTTTGAAGGCTCTTGATCTAAAGACACTTGGAATTCCAAGTGGAAGCAACCAAAAATATCAGTGCAAAGTGACATTGACAACATGATTCCAATCTGTCTGTGAAGAAATGGAAGCTCAGGAGATCATGGAAGTTGGAACGTTATGTCATGTGGAAGCATGGAACCTTTTCAGGCAGAAAGTTGGTGATTTTGTTGATGATACTTCTCTACTTGACACACCAAAAAAGGTTGCCAAAAAATGCAAGGGGTTACCGCTAGCAATTGTTACAGTTGTAGGAGCACTACCAAGCGTTCATGGGACTCTGCCCTTGAACAATTACGTGGTGCAGTACCAATATGTATCCCTGTAGTTCTCACAGAGTTGTATAAACCTCTGAGGCTAAGCTATGAATACTTGGAAAATAATGAAGCCAAGGACCGATTTTTGCTTTGTTCTTTATTCGAGGAAGATAGTGATATCCATCCTGAAGAATTACTTAGATATGGAAGGGGGCTTCATATCTTTTCGGGAATTGGAAACTTAGAACATGCAAGAAATATGGTGTGTTCTCTGTTAGAAACATTGCAAGATGGTTTTTTGTTATCCCAAGGTTCACAGGAAAACTATGTCAAAATGCATGATGTGGTCCGTGATGTGGCTAAATATATTGCCTCTGAGGGAGAGCATAACTTTATGGTAAGTCATGGTGTGAACTCAGAGGAGTTCCCAAGAAAAGACTCTTACGAGCATGTCAGTCACATCTCAATTGTTGCAAACAAATTTGCTGAGCTTCCTAGCCCAGTAGATTGCCTAAAACTGAAGCTTTTAATGTTGAAATTCTTGTTTGAAGATTCATTCAAATTACATGATAATTTTTTTTTTGATGGAATGGGCGAACTCAATGTCTTAAGCCTTAGTGGACCCAGATATTGCCGCTCCATTTGCCTTTTTCCAGCATCCATTCAGAGGTTGTCAAATCTGAGGACTCTGTATCTGAGTAATCTAAGTTCGGATGACATATCCATTATTGGGGATCTCGTCACTTTAGAAATTCTCAACATAAGATATTGTCAGTTAAAGGAGCTGCCAGTAGAGATAGGGAAATTGACCAATCTAATTGTGTTAGATGTAGAAGAAGTTAGGAGTATTTCATCAGGTGTCTTATCAAGACTAGTTCAGTCGGAGGAGCTATATATGATGGGAGTAAAAGATTGTAGTTACTCCACCTTGAGGGAATTGGAATCCTTATCGAGATTGATTGCACTGACATTACAAAAATGTTCCAAAGATGTGATCTACAATAATAATTGAGCCTTTCCTCCAAGTTGACACGTTACTATCTTCAAGATGGGGGAATTTACGTAGGGCTTTCAAGCTTGGATGATTATGACAAGACTATTGTTTTAGAGGTCCATGAGACTGCCCCATTGGGTGATTGGATCCGTCAACTGTTGAGGAAGAGCGAACATGTAGAATCAAACGGAAAGGGCTCTAATTATGTGTTGCAAGTGAGTTGCAAGTGGATAAATTTGAGAACGTGAAATGTTTCTGCCTCCGAGATTGTGATTCAGTGACACATTTATTGAACATATCTATGAGGACACATGAAGTAATCAAATTTCCCAATTTATATGAGTTGTTCCTTGGATCTCTGAAATGCCTCCCTCACTTTTGCAGTGACAATGATGAGGGCATTAAGTTCCCTCGGTTACAGAAAATGGTTTTCTGTGTGTTACCAGAGTTTCGAAATTTCTTACCTACAACCAACAACTCCATCAATCACTCAAATCCTCTTTTTCATGAAAAGGTTTGCTTCTTATAGTCAAAACCATAAACTTTTTTAAGTAGGAAATGAATTCACTTTGTCAATTCCCATCCAAAGGATAGTGACCTGATATATTTTTTAAAATTAAACTAACGAAGTAAAAGAAATGGTTTTGAATTATTTTTTAAATTTGTTAGTTAAGAGATTCATATAAGGCTATACTTAATTTTTCTCACACATGATTTTTTTATGACTTTTTTATTCATTAGCTAATTTAAATTTTAAATATCTACTTTATAAATCTATTTGTTTATCGGCATTTAAGTTTCTTATTCTTATTTTATTTTTTTAGTATGTATATAAGAAAAGAAAAAAATAAGAACAAATTTAACACTTCTTTTGCAGCTATATTATAATTTATATTTTGAAAAATTTCAAAAATGCCTTTAAAATACCTGAAATGAACAAAAATTTTCTCAATTATTTCTATCTAAAACCTTTGTCGTTGATAGTTTGATCCAGAAATGAATCAACTGTTACTAAAATAGTCAAAAATGCCTTTTTTGAAAATATATTTTTTCTTTTTATTTTAAAAAAATCTTATTTCTAATAAAAATATTAATTATAGAAGAACTCTACTCTAATTTTCTTTATTTTAAGAATCACTTTAATATTACTAATTTTTTAACTTAAAAAATGTAAGTGGCTTAAAAAATTATCTCACTTTTTTTACACCTCTAGACTTGATGCAAATAGAAAAAGATTATGTGTTTAAGATACTAAAAACATTTTCAAAATATGAAACCTGATCACATATATATATTTGGCTTTTTTAAAAATATACTCCCAATCGGTTTAAAAAAGAATGGCCTAATTTGGTTAGATTAAGAAGACTATTTAATTTTGTGATTCTAAATTAAAATTATATCAAATGTATCAAAGTGTCTTTTAATGTTGTGGCCTCAAACATGTCACGTGGAAAGTTGAAATTAAAATATGACAAAAAAGGAAAGAGGTCATTCATTTTGAAATAAGTTGAAAAAGAAAGTAGGTCATTTTTTTAAACGGAGAAAGTTTAAGTATGTGTAAACACTTTTGGCTTCTAGACTTATGACCTAGTGTTTTCTTGCTGGCTATTAATTGGCTTAATAGCTCCAAGTGTATTTTTGATATAAATGAACGTTTGTAGATTTCTTGTCCTAACGTGTAAGGTCTATGTATCATTGCGGCTAACAACATAAGTGATCTATTGTTTCACCAACTTCCAATTGGCTACTTCACAACACTTGAAGAATTGAGAGTACATAGATGTAGCAAATTCAGAAACTTGATGTCTCCATCGGTTGCCAGAGGTCTTCTGAATCTTCGAGAATTAGAGACAGATGGTTGTGAATCAATGGAAGAAGTGATCATAAAAGAGGAACGACAAGGAGAAGGAATCATGACCTTATTTACCCGGTTGTAAAAGCTGAAACTTGTAAGGCTGCCTAAGTTGGGGCATTTTTTTGACAAAGCATGCTCTTAAATTTCCATCGCTCAAGGAAGTGCAGATTGAAGATTTCCCTGAAATGAAGACATTTGTCCAAGAGGGAATATATGTGAGTACACCAAGTCTTCAAAGTGTGGCGTATGATTAGAATGAGGTGAAAGTAGACGATCTCAATAAATTGATACACCAAAGGCTCACTTCTAAGGTTTGTCTTGTATAACTAATTAAATCTGATGCTCTCTTTCCGTCTTATTTCCATCAATCTCGGATGGAGCCAAAGATTTACTATTTTTTGGCTTTGGGGTATGATGGAATAAAGCAAAATGACTCTTTAAAGTATCTGCGCTTCTTTCAATTGTGAAGTAGCAGTTAGTCAATGCAACTTTTGGCACTCATCAGGGGTCATCCGGAAACAGTCGCGCTATGTTAGGGGTCAGGCTGCGTACATCCGACTCCCCCTTACCCCGCAATGGACGGGAGCCTTTGAGGCATTGGAGTAATGTTGTTGTTGTTGCCCTCTTTCCGTCTTAATAATAATATTTAGATACTAATTTATGTTTGTCAATTGAAGCAACTTCCTTATACAATATGTTTAAATAGAAATTTGGAGCATCACTATTCTTTGCTTCCCAGAAACAACAGACTATTCAAAGCACTATCCATGGCGACAATTCTGAAGCTAGTAATGACAACAAATCTGAAGCTAATGATGGCAATGACTCAAAAGAGTGAACCATGATTTTCGGATGATGGCAACGAAGCTGTACCTAGTCATGTATATGAATCCAAAGCTAGCTAGGAAGATAATACATATTCCATGAAGTAGTCCAAGTTAGCTCGGACATCATCTAATACCTACACCATTGTTTGTTAAGTTTTGAAAGAAGTGGCACGAGCCCAGAGTAGCAATCTATTACGTTTTGTCAGGCCCTAGGCAAATCTATATTTGTTATCCATGAGTGCACATGAACCCAACAATTTTTGCCAAGAGACTTTGTGTTTGTATCAGTAACTTTAATTAGAAATTCATTGACGTGCGGAGGATGTTGAGTATCCGACATTAGTTGAGGAACGTTTGGATTGATTTTGGTTCAAGGATAATTTTAAAACATGATATTGGAGTAGAGAAGGCCTAGACAACTTGCATGTACTTTAAATGAAATGATCACACAAGTACTTCTTAATTCTTCAATTAGAAATTTGTTAATAATTTCAGTTTTCTTTTTCTTCTGAAATTTGGACAAACGAAAGTTCAACGAAGAAAGAAGCACTTCATGAATTACTCTCAAAAGTAATCAACTGTTTTAACATTTGAAGATTGACAACAGATTCCATTATTCTCTTTAACTAATACTAAAAGTCCTCTCTCTTTCTCAAAATTTTGAAGAGTATCTCATCCCTCCTGTTTTTGAATGTGAAGTGAAGACTTTGTTTAAAATTCTTCTTTGATTTTTGTAGCCCCTTCCTAAACATGCTGTCTTTTTTCCTGTGGGGGTTATATTAAAGTAGCTCATTAAGTCATTAAGTTCCTATATAGATGATACCAGTGAATGAGCTTTTAGTGAGGGCTCATATATATGAATATTAAGGTTAGGAGGTTCCGAAAAAGGATTATCTTATTGATTCTGTCAACCAACATTAAATATCTGAACTACAACCAAGTTAAGCTAAAATATAGGCAAGTATCTGCCCACATAATGGTAACTGATAACTACTCCTAGATATGCTCCAAACCATTAAGAGACTTATTCAAAGTACACTAAAAATAGTAAAAAAAAATATAAATAAATAATGTCCTATGACGCAGAGAAAATAGACAGAAGACAAGATAGTTAGTAGAGCCCCTCAAGTTAGGCATGGTGGAATAGTACCTAACTTGGAATGACATCTAGCAAAGACTGACTTAGGCAGTGGCTTGGTGAAGGTATCAACAAGTTGATCACAAGCATGAGTATGAATAACATGAACTCGATGAGCTTGAACCTGGTCATGAACATATGCAAAATCTACAACAATATGTTTCATACAGGTATGAAATGCTGGGTTGTGAGATAAATAAGCAACTCCAATGTTGTCACAGTAGATTGTTGGTGTCTTCAAATTGGTGACATGTAATTCATGAAGTAAGTTTTTCACCCATGTGAGCTCTGCAAGTGCATTGGCAACTGATTTGTACTCTGCCTCGGTGGATGAATGAGCCACAACATGTTGCTTTTTTGATGACCAACTGACATGATTTACTCAAAAGAAAAGGATGTAACTTGATGTGGAGATTCTGTCATTCGGATCACCAGTCCAATCTGCATCAGCATACATTTTATACAAATTAGTGTCAGAGTTGCCAAGTATCCAAAGTCCTAAACTCACTGTATCTTTAAGATACCGTAGTACTCTTTTAACTGCTTTCCAGTGGTCATCAGTTGGAGCATGCACAAATTGCGATAATTTATTGACTACGTAAGAAATGTCAGGCCAAGTAAGGGACAAATACTACAATTTGCCAAGGGTGTGTCGGTAGCACGTGGCATCAGTAGGTGGAGAATCATCATCTAACCGAAGTGGTACACCAGAACACATAGGAGTAGAGACACCTTTACAATTGTCCATATCCAACTTAGAAAGAATATCCAAAATGTATTTTGATTCAGATAGAATTAGACCATTCGGCACTTGCCTAACATCAACACCCAAGAAATAGTGCAGAAAGCCAAGATCCTTCAATGAAAATCGTGCGGCAAGGAACTGATCACAAATTTCATTATCTGCATACAACTTCCTGTGATGATGATGTCGTCAACATAGACAAGCATATAAACAGTTACAGTCAGATGCTTCCATACAAATAAGGAGGGGTCAGATTTTGTTTTGACAAAGCGCATTTTCAGCAGATGTAAAAATTAGGTTTTGGGCATAACTCATATTCCAAAAGCTAGTTTAATTATCTCAGCCTAAACCACCCATTTCAATAACCACCAATATGAAAACTATATAACATTACCTAATTATAAAATTATTATAAAAAATGGACCCAACCCAAACTATTTACCTACTTCCCCATCTTTTAACTCAGGGTGGGCAGTAGTGGAGTCAAGAAGCCCGACAAGAAAATGAATCAGTCAACTCAAACTATTTACCCACTTACCCATCTTTCTCTTTTCTTATTTCGCATATGATGTCAACATAATATCTGTCACGATCCGGACCTAGGGCCTAGATGTGACACAGCAAATAGGAACCCGAGGGTCCCCAAACAAGCCTTAAGATACCAAAACTCACATCATTGTTCAGAAGCGCACACAAATAAACACATAGTACTACGAGACGAGGAAATAGGACTCGCTCTATGGGGGCATTCCGAGACTTAGGATCTTTCCATCACAACATATAACAAGCCATTAATCACATAACCAACTCACATAACGATAATCAAGATAACCAACCCATATCATAGACTTAAGTCATATCACATAGCATAAAACATAAGGAGGTTTACAAGATGTCCAACAGTGCCTCTATATAGAAGGGTCGGAGGCCATAATATCCCCCGGGATCACCCTCAATATAAAAAGAAACGAAAAACAATAAAGGTAGATAGATGGTGGGTCATCCTTAGAAGATAGGACTCTCCACTACAAGTAAACTTGGAATATGAGCTAAGCATCAAACTGTAAATAATCAAAGTCCTCGATCCCTACATGGTGAAATCATGTAGGCAAGAGTATGCGTTAGTACGTTAGAATATACTAAGTATGCGGGATGCAATGCATGATCTTACCAAAAACCCGCATATCAATGTTAGATGATCAGGGCACATATTATAGAAGGAGATATATATAACAAGAAGTATAGTATCACAAGATGTCACGAAACCAATGATGCATAAGGTGCAAATGATGCTCATATATATAGTGGGGATAAGACCTTAACCGACATGAGTAAGACTAAGCGAGCTATTACTTGGAATCCCGATGATTACCCCTCATTGGTAAAGAGGTGGTTTACTTGCCAAGGGTAAACCATGCTTCACCTTACGAGCCTTCCATTTCGTATGAAGCAACCTTCCTTACGGGCCTCCCATTTCGGATAGGATTTTCATATCAAAACATATCATTTCTTCTCCTTACGGGAAAACCCATTTCGTAGGAATCTTTCCTTATGGGCCTCCCATTTCGAAAAAGAAACCTATGCTAGGCACATAGTTCGAGGAATGGAAGAGGGCTTGTGGGGATAAGCCCCCCAATCCATTGGTTCTGAGTCATCATCCCACAAGAATACTTATAATATACGTAATTATACATGCTTTCAAAAGATACAAGTCTTGCCAAAACATTTCAATGCATAGTTGGGCTTAAAAGCCAAACATCTTTCATTAATAGTTCATACTTAGGCTCAAATTCCAAAATCATATCTTCACAGTCATAATACTTATGCATAGGAATAGCCCATTCATATACCAAAATGGTGCAAGCACCCATAATGCTCCAAGAGTCATAATCATATAAACATATATGTGATCGCATCTTGTCATAATCAATATCTTATCAAATCATATCATATAACAAAATTGGGCTTAACCCACTTCATAATTTCCATAATAATCCATAAACATGAATGCATATGCTATGAATACTGAGAGAATGACATGGCTAATTAAGATTCAATCTAAAATCCATAATATAATATGAAATTTCATTGAAAACCTAATTAAATCTACATTTCAAATCATAATATAATCACTCATGCATAAATAAGCTTTAAAGTGGACATGCATACTTAAAATTTCATCAACCCAATATAAATCCTCATATAATGGTTTAAATCACCATAAAATCATTAAATAAATACTACCCATGCATAAATAGAATTTTAGGAATCATAATATTCAAAACCTAGATTTAAAGTAAACTAGAAATTCACAAAATTGCTTGAAAATAGTTTGGGTCTCCTTGATTGGAAGGTAATCAAGGATCAAACCCACATACCTTCACTAAGATGAAGAAGTCCCAAAGAATTTTGAAGAAGAGTGAGTTCCTGAGCTTCACTGTTAAAATCTCCAAGAGTTCTATAGTGGAAAGCTTTTGAGAGGTTTTAAAATATGAAGTGTGATTTTGAATGTTTGAAATAGGTTTTAGGTCTTTAGATGACCTTAGAATAGCATAAGAATTCCCAAAAGACCAATAGTAATAACCAAATTTATGAAAACGCCATTAATGAGTCCGAGGAAAAATTTACCGAAAGCCATTTGACTTGAGGTCAAACGACTTGTGTGACACTCCATGGTCCATGTGGAGTGCCCGTGAAATGATACATAGAAAAGTTTTTGGAAATTTCGATCTTGAACCAACACTTAGAATTTTCGCACGAGAGCACTAAGCGAACACCTTTCACCAGCCGTGTGAAGCCACACGGTCTATGTGGTGCTCCCGTCACCCTAACCTTAGGAAAATATTGTGAAAATGTTATAAGACAGTGACCCTATACTTAGAATATTTTCACTCTAGAGACTTCACGAAGGCCAAACGGGCCATCTCACACCACACGACCTGTGTGACCGTGTGGCCTCCCTCAGACCCAATGATGGGGTTTTCAAGCCTAGGCCACCCCACAGCTCCTCCACATGACCCGTGAAGTGTCACACGGCCCATGTTGGGTGCCAGTGAGGTGTGCCTTAGCTTGCAACATCACCCCAACGCCAACATGCAAGATTTGAGGCCAAGTGTGGTCTCACTTGTAGCAGCACAACTTATGTTACCCCACACTGGCCATGTGGTCTCTCTTGAGACACACTTGGTCCAAATCTTTGCCCGAAATGAGATTTCTCAAGGTCCAACGGTGTCGTACGATATCTGAGTCATTACATCATCTCCCTCTTGGGAAAATTCATCCTCGAATGTGTAAGAACAAGGCTTGAGTTAGAACATGAAACTTTTAAACACATGATACCATGCATAGTTCATCATTTGAAAATCACAAAGCATTAAATCTCATATCAAAACAAAAAAAATCATTTAAAACATCATAAAACCAATCTTAATATGCATGTAAACATGTCATATCATGAGACTCAAGAAGGAAAGAATTGGGACCAATGAGAAAAGGAAGAACCTAATACGTTAGGCTTGAGTAGATTGGAAAAGATAGGGATACCGCTTCATCATGTCCAACTCTGGCCTCCATGTAGCACTCTCCACATGTTGGTTCCTCCAAAGAACTTCTACCGATGCCACATCCTTGTTATGAAGCTATTTCACTTGTCTATCCAAGATCTCCACTAGCACCTCCTCATAATACAAGTTCTCCTCAACGTCGATGCCCTCCAATGGTGCAATGGTTCTAGGATCACCAACCATCTTTCTCAACATGGACATATGGAAGACCGGGTAAATAGAACTCAAATCTGGGGGTAACTCCACCTTATATGCCACATTCCCAATCCGCACAATAACCTCATAATGGCATGCATACCGAGGACTTAGCTTCCCTTTCTTGCCAAAACGCATCACTCCCTTCATAGGTGAGACCTTCACAAACACCCAATCCCCAATTTGGAACTCAAGATCCCTCTTCCTAACGTCCGAATAGGACTTTTGGTGACTTTGCGCCATCTTCAACCTTTCTCTAATCAACTTTGCTTTCTCCATAGCCTCCATCACTGAGTCCGGGCCAATCAAAGCCACCTCCCCAAATTCAAACCACCCCACTGGAGACCTACACCTCCTACCATACAGGGCCTCAAATTGGGCCACACGAATGCTAGCATGGAAGCTATTATTATAAGCAAACTCAATAAGTGGGAGATGGTCATCCTAATTACCCTTGAAATCCAACACACAAGCCCTCAACATATCTTCAAAGTTTGAATCGTTCTTTCGGCTTGCCCATCGGTTTGAGGATGAAAGGTGGTGCTCAGCTTGACTTAGTACCAAGTCCCTTTTGAAAGTACCTCCAAAAGTGAGAAGTAAATTGGGTACCCTGATCTAATATGATGGACCTAGGCACAGCATGCAACCTTACCAACTCTCGAATGTACAACTTTGCATAGTCTTTGGCACCAAAAGTGGTCTTAATTGGTAAGAAATGAGCCGATTTAGTCATCGGGTCGAGGATAACCCAAATGGAGTCAAATTGTTTCCGAGTCCGAGGCAACCCAACCACAAAGTCCATATTTATGTCTTCCCACTTCCAAGTAAGAATCTCAATGTCTTAAGCCGACCCTCCAGGCCTTTGATACTCCACCTTCGTTTGTTGACAATTTGGGCATTCAGATACAAACTTAGCTATGTCGCTCTTCATACTATGCCACTAATACACCTCCTTCAAATCCCGATACATCCTAGGCGAATAGAATAATAAGAACTATGGGTTTCACTCATGATCACCTTTCTAAGATTATCCACATCTGGTACACATAATCGATCTTGATACCGAAGTGCACCATCTCCTCCTTGGGAGAAAACCTCAATATTATTTTTGGCAACCAATTTCTTCAATTCAACCAAGGATGGATCTAAATCTTGCTTAGCCTCCATATCAACAACCACCGAGGATTCGGCCCCATTGATAACATGTATACCACCATCATTGGAATCGGCCACTCTAACACCCAATCTAGCCAAATGATGAACATCCGTTACCAACTCCTTCTTCTCTTCCTCAACATGAGCCACGTCTCCCATAGATAGTCTACTAAGAGTGTCTCTACCACATTTTCCTTGTCGGGGTCCTTTAGGAGTTTCAACAATCTTCTTTGTCTTAAGTTAAGGTTTCTTTGAGTGAACACATATTGCAAGCTCTTATGATCAATGAAAACATCAACATGCACCCTGTACAAATATTGCCTCCAAATTTTCAAAGCAAAAACCATCGCCGCTGCCTCAAGGTCATGAGTCGGGCAATTATGATCATACACCTTCGTTTGCCTTGATGCATAATCTATCACTTTACCATGTTGCATAAGTAAACAACCCAACCCAATTCGAGAAGCCTCACAATACACCACAAACCCATCCAAACCATTTGGTAGAGTCAAAATTGGAGCCGATGTTAGTTGAATCTTCAAAGTTTGGAAACTCTTCTCACACTTATCTGACCACACAAATTTAGCCTTCTTTTGGGTCAAATTAGTCAATGGAGATGCATTGGATGAGAACTCCTCAATGAATCTTCTATAATAACTCGCTAACCTAAAGAAGCTTTGCATATTCGAAGGAGTCAACGGTCTAGGCCAATTCTTAACTGCCTCAGTCTTCTTCGGATCCACCTTTATACCATCACCGGACACCACATGACCCAGAAAAGCAACTTCACCCAACCAAAACTCACATTTACTAAATTTGGCATACAACTTCTTCTCTCTCAAGTTTCGCAAAACTGACCTAAAATGGTCCATATGCTCTCGCTCACTCCGAGAATAAATGAGAATATCATCAATGAAGACAACCACAAAGCTATCAAGGAATGGATTGAACACCTAATTCATGAGGTCCATAAACACAACTGGAGCATTTGTTAGGCCAAACGACACCACCACAAACTCAAAGTGCTTATACCTTGTCCGAAAGGTCATCTTGGGAATATCACATTTTCTAACCTTTAACTGATGATACTCGGAATGGAGGTCAATCTTCGAAAAGTGAGAAGCCCCTTGAAGTTTGTCAAACAAGTCATAGATCCTAGGCAACAGATACTTATTTTTAATGGTCACCTTATTCAATTGCCTATAGTTGATATATATCTGAAGAGATCCATCTTTCTTTCTTACAAACAACACTCTAGCACCCCATGGAGATATACTTGTCCTGATGAAACCTTTCTATAACAGATTCTTTCAACTCTTCCGGTGCCATATGATAGGGGGAAATAAAGATAGATCGAGTATCCTAAAGAAGATCTATGCCAAAGTCTACTTCCTTTTCGGGAGGAATACTGGGCAAGTCTTTGGGAAACACATTCGGAAACTCATTCACCATCGGAATGGACTCAAGAGTAGGCAATACAGACTCCACATCCTTAACCCTCACTATGTGATATATACACCCCTTAGAGATTATTTTTCGAGCTTTGAGGTAGGAGAACAACCGACCCTTAATAGCGGAGTCACTACCTTTCCATTCAAGAATGGGCTCACTGGGAGGTTCGAACTTGACCTTCCGGGTTCTACATTCTATAGAGGCATATGATGCATGCAACCAATCCATACCAAGAATTATATCAAAATCATACATTTCAAATTCCACAAGATCACACGGAAATACCTTATGCAACATAGAAACAGGACAACCACGATAGACCCTATGTGCAACAACAGATTCACCTATGGGAGTATAAACCAAGTAAGGCTCCCTCAAAATATCCGGACTCATACCAAACTTAACAGCCAATAGAGGAGTCACAAAAGATAAGTTTGCACCTGGATCAAGTAAACCATTAACATCAAAATCAATGACTTTTAATGTACTCACGAGTCTCGATTCGATAACTCACGAGTCTCGATTCGAGGTATGGTGGAGTCTTCTATTATGTCAGAGATTAAGCAAAAGCAGTATGAGGATCCTACCCTAGCGCACAGAGACAAGGCCTTGGGAAAGGGGCAGACTTACTTTGAGCTTTCTCCAAAAGGTACTTTGTTGTTTAAAGGCAGGGTATGCGTACCAAAGGTTGCGGCAACAAGTGATGGGTGAGGCACATCATGCCCGTTATTCAATTCGGCCTGGGTCTATGAAGATGTATCATGACCTTAAGTGCTTGTACTGGTGGGATGGTATGAAGTGAGACATAGTTGAGTTTGTTGCCAAATGTCCCATCTGTCAGCAAGTGAAAGTGGAGCATCAGAAACTTGGAGGTTTGTTGTAGGAAATGGAGATACCAACGTGGAAGTGGGAGATTGTTAATATGGAATTTGTCACGGGCTTGCCTCGCACTCCACGAAGGTATGACTCTATTTGGGTTATCGTTGATAGATTAACGAAATCTGC
>JAOTQR010000011.1:15904963-15924566 GCA_025774065.1 Solanum ossicruentum | reverse complement strand
TATAAATCCAACATAGTATCACAATGATCAACAAAACTTGATAGTTCCTTCTTATCTTTTTCTTTTCTTCATCATGCACCTTTAGTCTTTTCTGTAATACCGAAATCGCAATTCTAGCATGTTCAGTATAATTCATTTCGTACCACATAAAAAATTTACATCCAACATGTTTACAAACAACAGAATAATCATAAAAATTGAATTTTTAATATTAAAATTTAAACAAAAAAATAGTTATATCTTACTCGGCCATCTTCACAACTAAGAAACCAACGACCTGCATTATGTGCCGACCAAGAAATTTTCATTATTGCTCTTTTTCCACAATGACAAAAAATATTTGAATTCATTATTTATCAAAAAAGGTTTAAAAAAGTGTAAAAAAAATGAAAAGGCAAATGCTTGTGTATTTTAAATAAAAAAGAAGAAGAATGTATTATAATTTGAAAATACATAGTGTACATATATAGAAATGTGTAGGGGTAAAAGGGTCAAATCACCCTATTTTTACCGTTGCAACGTTCAGAAAATCCCCACCCATGCGCCTTATTTTCGTGTAAATCACGCGCCTAGCCCAGTCAGCAACCTATGCTTGCTTGTTCAGGAATTGCCAAGTTAAGAGTTATATTTGTGCAAGTTGAAAGTTTAAGTTCCAACTTGCAATCTGATGCCAAGTTATGGGGCATATTTGGGTATTATGCCTATATTTAATGCTCACTATATAAATTTCACATTAATTTTGTGCTAACTACAAATTTTATTTTACATCACCAATTATACAATATATAAATTTGATTCTAATGAAAGACACTAGGTCAAATATAAAATTACACCATTATTTAAATTATTTTTTTCTAGAAATTATGATTATAATATATCTAGATATCATAATATTAGACAAAAGATCAAAATAACTAGTGCTAGAATTAAATTTTTCTTCCTCAAATTCGTTGGAAAAATATGCAAAAAGAAAAAAAAAAAAGAAATCTCTTTCAGATGCAAATAAAACTTACACCAACAAAAAGAATATGTAAAAGAAAGATGTTGAAGGAAATAACGTATTTATAGGAAGTGAAATATTTTCAGCACACTTTAATCAACTGATTTGAGCAATTTAAGGAAGACAAATATTTTCAATTAAAATCTTCTTAATTTATGCCAATTAAAATAGTTGCTTATACATTGGAAATTCTTTTTTTTCAAATCTTTTCCATTTTTTCCTTTTTTCTCAAAAATTGTTATATATATATATTGCTAATATTTTACTGTTATAATTTGAAACCAAGAAAACTCATGTTATAACCTGAAATAAAGTATCTTATAAATGTCAATTATAAAATTTTCTCTTTAACAAATTAAATATATAATAAATATATATTTATTTTATATTTGTATGGATTCCGTTGACCCACTGGGTGACCCAAATATAATTCTCTCATCACTCATTCACACAGACTGAATCAAACTCTTGTTGCTATTCTATAAGTTCCATACTCATATAACTTCATTCTTAATCTTATCACACGTACATCTAGCTTAACATTATTCTCACTTCCACAATATGCATATTCTAAATATGAAAATTCTTAACAGGTTAGCACTCCACCCTCATACAATAAGGATAGTCTAACTAGCACTCTATAAAACTTATCTTTTAAGTTTATATGATACTTTCTCATTAGACAAGACTGGAGGTAAGCCTCTATTTCATCCAAGATGCTCCAATGTGATATATGGTATCATCATCGATATCCCTGTTATCTTGAATATAATGGATATAAAATATTTAAGACTTTCTCTTTTGAAAATAGTAAGTGCGGCAAGTTTTACTTCCACATCCAATGCAACACTATATTTTTACTCTGACTATTCTGTTTTGCTCCTATTTAATATAAACCATTTGATTTTGTCTTCAAACCTCCAACGTATCATTAACTTGGTTCCGTATCTCCTTAATTAGTATTATTCATCAATATATATTGAGAAAATTCTTTCTGAATAGACTGTATCAGCTCAACCATCACCAAAGTAAATAAAAAAGGTTTAAGAATTGATCCTTAGTCTAGCCCCATCAGTTAAAAAGTTCTTCAAGTGTATCTCACGTTCTAATTGGAGTCTTGATTCCATCATATATATATTTTATCGTCCTAATATAAATCATTGAAAAACCTTTAGCTTTCAAACACCTCTACAGGATATTCCTAGAGACTTTGTCATAGGCCTTCCAGGATATTCCTAGAGACTTTGTCATAGGCCTTCCTAAATTAGTAAACAACATATGTAGGTCGAGTTTATTATTTATATTTTGATATTTTGTGATATATTTTATGACTTGGTCATTTAAATCTATTCTCTACGTTTTCACCAAATTTAAAGAATTATTACAAGAAAAAATTTGTCCAAAAATTCTTAGATGACTTGATGAAAAAAATAATGAAGTGTTTGATGTTGATAATTTTTTAAAGACCCTTACTGATTCGGTAAGTCTCATTCTATATTTATATACATTTAAAACTTATTTTGACAGATTAGTAAGATAGACTATTGTTGTCTTAACAAGCTTTAACTTATTGCAAATTTTTATAATTGTTGAATTTATTTCGTAAATTGATTAAGTACTGTGCTAGTCTCAATAATTGTTTTATTATCTTCAACAATTGCTGAAATTGTTTTTGCAATTACTGTACTTAGTCTTATCAATTATTGTTTTATCTTCAACAACTGCTGAACTGTTTCAACAATTATTATGTTTATCCTGAGAAATTATTTGTCTATTCTCAGTAGTCACTATATCTGAGCAACTGCTATCTTCAACACAATAATTGATAAGTAAAAATACAACAACTAGTGCAACTTTATAATTGTTGGATATCATTCATCCAATTGTGTTTCATTATATTCTCATAATTCATGTAGTTTTCTCTTCATTTTTTTTATATTTTATTTTTAAATATTAATTTTTTATTCGTAGATTGTGCATCCGTGAATGACTATTTCAATCTTTGAAAGATAGATGATTTTTTTTAATTTATTTTTTTGAAAGAAAATAAGATGGACCTGAGTTTTAAAAATAATCAAAGCGACGACAACCAAAAGAGATTTGCATGTGCTTGCAAAAGAATTTGGATTATTATTTTTATGTTTGTGTATGGTTAGTAATTGAATCAGATCAAATCGAAACCGATAAATGTACATTATAATTGAGTTGGGTTGATTTTGAGAATTTAAAAATTGAATTAAGTTGGTTTGATTTAAATTTTGATCAATAACATATCCAAAATACCCATCACAAGATAGATTTAGGAGGAATCCAAATAATTATATCTTTTCATTATTATTAATAAATTAAATATATAATAAAAATATATTCATTTATTATTTACAGAAATTCAGGTTAGTGCTGAATCTAATTTCTTCATATATATTTATTTTTTCATATTTTAAAACCTTTTTCATAAAAAATCTCGACTCCAATTACCTCCTTTGTGTCTAGAAGCTTCTCATACTATAATTTTACAGAAACATATCCTTTTTTTCAATCCCCACCTCCAAACATCGTGGTTATTCTGTAGTGTTCCTTGTTTGTGAATCAAATCAACTAGGTTTTGAAATTCTGTTAGTTTTCAATTTTGAAACTTCCTCCTAAACATCAAGTCTCAAAATAAATAAATAACTTCTCCTATCTTATATTGTTCCAATTTGGTGGACTCTCATCTCCTTATGACAAGAAATTCTTTTAATTTTGAGTCTTAAAATTAAATATTGTTTCCTATACCACATGTGCCCCAAAATATTGAGTCATAAATTTACTTAAAATAATATTTGAATGTTATACCTAAAGTTGAAACAACTTAAGAAGTTCATCCTTGTAACTACTCATCCTATGCAATGTGAAATGAAATAATATATTTTATGTAGAATTCCCATCTACCGAAAACTAGCGTTTTTTTTTTTAAGAAAAAAGTACAAACTTTGTATAAATATATTCCAGCTGATATTCAAGACCTACCTGATTAATTTAAATTGACATAGTATAATGTCTTTGTTGATTTTTTCTATTCATGCTAGGTTTTGTATAAATTTAATCTCAATCTTAATCGTGCACCAATCCAATTTGTTATTATTTTATTATACATCTCAACAAACCAATTACAGCAAGTGGCAGATTTTCTATACATATAAAAAGGTCAGAACCAAAAGGATGCCATTAAAGAGCTCTAAAGAAGGAACTTTTAAGCATAAAGATGTCATTATAGTTTTAAAAATTGTTGCTTTTAAATAGTTAGTTGAGTAAGTGTAATGATCTATCATTTCTTGTTTTCAACTTGCTTTTCTGGTTAATGATGTTCTAATCTTGATTGCCTCAAAGGCTGCTGCTGGTTTATAGAGTGGTGGAAGATAATATGTCAATTACAACAACATGGAATCCCACAAGTGAGGCTTAGGGAGAGTAAAATGTACGCAGACCTTACCACTAGCTCACAGAAGTAGAGAAGTTGTTTTCTGAGAATCCTCGGCTCAAAAACCCATAAGCAAAATAACTAGATATGGCAAAAAGGAAAGGAAACAGAAAGAGCGACTAATAACGAAAAACACATGATAGTATGTAAATACAATAAAATTAACACATATAAGACAGATAATGACAACACATAATGTAAAGACACGATAAAACCTACTGCCCTACTATTCCGACATCAACCTAACCCTACGAACCTATTAGCCTATTACTCTAATTTGCGACCTACACTCCTTCCTATCTAAGGTCATGTCCTCGATGAGATCAAGCTTCACCGTAACTTGTTTGATAATATACCAATTGATGGCTGAAATTGAGGAGACTTTGACAGGATATGTAGTCGCGGTTATTGGTTTTATTGTTTTAGCTTTCGTCATTTTCGTGTCTGCGGAGCATATTGCAGATAGAGGAGCAAGTGATGATTTTGAATCAGGCTCCTTCTTTAAGATATTCAATCTCCTGCTTCACAAGGCTAAAATGTATTACCAACATTTTGGTGGATGTTTTAGGGATCATTCGGTTTAATTGACGACTTGAAGGCGTAGTCGTTTATGCTATGCCTTGTGGTGGATGTTCTTACTCAAGTGTGCTATAGTAGATGTTGGGGGAGATGCTATCTTTGTTCGCATGCTTACTTTGATCCAAAAACATCAACTGCAATTTCAATATGTAAGATTAATCATCATGCTTGTCTTGTTTGTATGCTGACTCAAGTGTGATTTTTTAAGGTTGCGGGGCTTCTCGTAAGATACTACTCCCAAGTTTAAGCTAGATGGTTTCTTGAGCTAATACTTGTTGTTTCACTTCACTGGATATGTTGTTTTCTGTTTTCCTTGTCAGGTATGATAACAGGTGCAGCAGGGGGCAACTGTGTTGCGAAGTCATCCATTGCTTGACCACCCCATCTTTGGTTCTGATCTAGCACTTGTTATAGTTTCTAGAGTAACGATATAACATAATGATGCTTTTAATCTCTGTGGTAGCCAAAATGGGAGAACTTAAGTGGAATAAGGGAGTTTTTGGTAAATGTTATACTCGAATGCTGACTTTGATCTTGAGCTTCTCCAGGTCGTGTATTGGAAGGATTTCACCATACTTATTGCTGTATGGGTCATTCTCGTCTTACTGTTTATTACTTCAAATTGCTTGCCTGTTTGTAATGCCTTCACATTTTCAAAACGACCTTTTGCACTATTAACTTTCTGACTAGAAGCTATCATATTTTGTGTACAGACATATACATCAACTTGTTCAACGACATACTGGATCTTATACCTCTTACAGGTACTTATTGCTTGAAACGTAGAATATACTGTGTTTTCTCCAATTTTCATTCACCCGCATATCCAAACCTTATGATCAACGAGGTTCTTCCATCAATAATTTGATTGCGAGCTTCCACTCTATGATATTGATTTGTGTATCTTAGCTAACTATGTAGCTTAACACTTTGTGTCTAGGTTGTTTCTGTAGCTAAACATACAGAATTAGGTTTTATCGATGCATATGTCTCTTCTTCAGGTGCATTCTTTGTTTTAGAAAGAAGAGCTTTACAAGTTCCAACTATAGCCAGATCAAATCATATAGAAATTTTCAAATGCAGGTTTCTATAATCTTTGTGATGATATTCTGTCCGTCATACAGTATTACCTGCTAGGACATTTTCCAGGACAAGCTGAAAATCTTCATTGGTATTTATTGTTGATAGTTGAGCAATCATATTTTGTCACCATTTAATTAGCATACTTAATAGAGCATCTGTGATCATCTTAATCTTTGTCAGTGCACTCTCATTAGGCAAGTTCTTTCTCTTTTCATTTGTGAGCTAAGATTTTCAACTCTTGTGTCACTGTCTACACGAATTTGGTCACAGCTGATTAAAATGATCAAGGAAGGACGGTATATGGGGTTTGATAACATCTGGGTTTTGTATAACTAGTGTTTTCTGGACTTTTGACTTTATTTCAAAAAGAAGTTGATGTATGATGGATATCAATAGCCTACGCGCCACTTAACCATCTTAAAGGGAGGAGAATTTAGAGTCAAAAGGAGATTTCTAGAATGTTGGAGGTAGAGACTAAATTGTAAATATAGAAGAACTTGGCAAGTAAATATTATTTACACATTGATCCCTAGGGAGTAGTACAAAGGGGGGAGGGAGGACACTCATTTGTACCAATCAACCACGAAAGTATAAGCAATCTTCCAAAGTTAGAACAAGTCTTTTCCAAAAGCTCTCTTGTCTTCTTTAATGTAACGTTCTCTTGTTTTTCCAAAAGCTCTCTTGTTATCTTCAATGTAACGTTCTCCTATTTTTCTTCAATATAACATTCCCTTAACGATCTAATCGAATAGGCTAGTTCGCCAAGTTGTCTCTTGCCTGCCCATGGATTTTTTCAATCAAAAAATCCCTCTCATTTTGTGTTCCCTTAACAATCTAATAGAATAGGCTTACTTGTGCTTGCAAGATCATGAAAAATTGTGATTTAAGTTATCAAATGCCGTACGAAAATCTTAATCGAGCTCTAAATCCGTGACAATAGGCCGATTTGCCAAAGCTCTACTTGGAAAATACTCTTAAGGCTATTACTGCTTTTATGAATAGTTAGTGCATGGACATATCAATCATGTTAACAGTTTATCAAACATTTTAACTGTTTATTATTAACTTCAACACGTTTATCCAAACAAAATATGTAACTACTTAATTAATGAATTTCAACACTTAATCAATTATTTTTAATCCAAACTGACTATTAATTAGAGGAGAGCAAATCTTTGGTAATGAATGGCAAAATAACTTGAGAAAAAGTAGTACCCAACAAAGCAAAATTCTAATTACCCTGATAGTTCAAAAGTTATCAAAGATAGCTACAATTTGGATTTTGTAGCAAATCCTCGTATCTATCTTTTTGATTAAAACCTAATCAACTTTGATTAATGAAGAATCATTTATGACACCAATTCCCTATACTGCAGTTCCCTCCCATTCACTTGCCAACGGCTGTCAACTCAGAATGGTAAAATATACCAGCACAAAAGACTGAATGACTTCATCTCAGAATTTAAGACATGCACAAAACTTGAAAAATATAGAGGTTAATAGTGAGTCAGTCAAGCATGTCGCACAAATATTAATGCCAACATGAATTATTGATAGGCAACGGCACCACAATACATGTGTCATCATATATTGGAAAGGAGCAAGTGCCCCATCCTAATTCATTCAATCACCATAGTAACATCCAAAAGTTCACAAAGACTTAACTATTTGAACTTAGAACACCAAATCTAGCCATGGGTAGGACGAGAGTTTTTCAATACTTGGAGAATATAACAACATCCTCACTTCTTTCCGCTCTTTTTCAGGCCGGTACCACCAATGGACCCTTTCTGAGCCTTTGCCTTGAGCTCCTTTAGGGCCTGCAAGATCACAAGGACGAGAGTTAATTTATTTGGAAAGATTGGTCTACTACAAAGATGCCAGGACAAGGAGGATGATTTACCTTTTCTTCTTCTTTCTTCTTTGCAAGAAAGGCCTTGTCATTCTGCAGATAAATAAACCACGGACAAGTTATAGAGCAGAAAATATCGCACATAAGCTCATGAACCAGAGAGAAGCATTATTTCAGTGGATACCAAATTCTGAGCATTAAGCATGGTCCATAGCAAAGGTTCCGTTACTGATCACCTAATCTCCCCTTATATATAATTTAGATACTAAGATAATTGCGACAAACAGAGCATATCTGAATGTGTGACCATCAAAATATCTATTCCTCAAAATGACTGAATAACTTGCATAACAATATCTATTAGCTTCACTGGCCTAGATATGTCGATGGAGTATATGGAGCAGGTGTAGAACTGTAGAAAACATATCCACCCTGCGTTGCACCATCAATTAACTACAACTCAAATCCAAACCAGTTGGGCTGACCTATATGAATCATTATTCCGCTCACCCTACCCCACACCCACATCAAAAAAACTCCCACGAATCTCCCATATTTTTCCTTTTGATGTTCCCTTTTCTCCTCAAATCTCTTTCCCATTTTCGAAGTGCTTCAAGAAGCAAATAATAACTTTTTTTAATGCAGATAGAAAATATACCTTCATTACTTGCAAAATAATTGCTAAGAGTCTAACAGCATGTTTTCTTGTGCAGACTGAATCCCTAACCAACCATCCCCTTGCTATCTAAAGGGCTGAGGCACAAGTATAACCACAAATTCTGAGACCTATAGCTTGTCTACATCTCTATTAAAATTGTCCAGCAGTGTCTTAATTGTTTTATTTTCTAAAATGATCGTGGTGTCTGGGCTAGCTTTTGCACACCTCTACTACTTCCACAGAATACTTGCCAACTCCAATTGGCAAGTAGCACCAGATAATTCTGCCCACCAAAACTAAGACAAATGAAAAGAATCAAATAGTGTTCTTTTGTCTCTGACCAAATTTGAACTTGAGACCTCGTGACTTTCAACCACTTTATTGAAAGCTGGTTTTTGTCATCAAGAAAATTATTATGTAAGCTAAACCCGCCAAAAAAGAAGAGAAAAATTCGGCTGACACGCACATGCTAAGCGCCAGTCGCAAATTGGTTTAGGTCCACAGTACATGAACCCTTTGTTCCAATCCAGACAATTCATCACTCATAAGTACAAACTATATCTACCCAAATTGAAAGGTCAAATCGCCATTAACTATAAAAACAACCTTTCTACACACAAAAAGCAAAAGTAAGGTCTGCATACATTCCTCTCTAGACCCCACTTATGGGATTGCACCGAGTAAGTTGTTAATATATTGAAGAGCCAGATTGTAGTTAATCCACGAGATCTACAAAATAACCGAAGAATCTATGCAGCAAACATCTTGTAAATAATTCTTCCCCCAGCTGAACGGAAGGTAAATTATCACAAAGGATGAACACACAAACAAAAAATTTCATCAATTACCTCATCGTACTCCTTCTTTTCAGCCTTTGGTGCCTTCAAAGGTTTTGCCTTTCCACCTGTTCAACAAAGAGAAATCAATATACTTCTTGACTTCTCTGATACCCCTTTTGACAAAATCAATCAGCCAAACACGCCTTAACCCCAAATTTCAAACAAACAATTTTCTTTTAAAATTCAAATATTTGAAGATCCATATTCATAGAAAAGACAATTACAAGTTAAGAAGATGAGAACATAGATGTGTACCTTGCTTAGAAGACATGGTTGATTATCTAGGTTAAGAGTTTGGATCTGTTGATGAGAACGGAAATACCCTCCTCTCCTCACCCAAACTAGCTTTTTTCTAAAGTGGCGTTGGAATTTTCTTGGACACTCGCAAAATTTATAATAGTCGAGGAATTATTGGAGTGGGAATAGAACTTGTGGTTTTACTATTCTGTCCTCTTTGTTGAAGTTTGTGAATAGGAGATTATGAGGGGGCTTTTAGGTATTTTGAAATAAGGAATCAGCCAATTAGGACTTTAGGAGTAGGGCATTCCTTGAGCAACTTGCCTTCTGTTTTTTCCTTTTTCTTTAGGAAAACCAACAACAGTGAAATATCACAAGTGAGGTCTGAGGAGAATAGATTGTATGCAGTTCTTTAGGAAAACCAATGGTAAAATTTCACAAACTGGACCACCATGATTTAACCGAATATGTCTACTTTTTAGGAAAAATTTCATAAATTGGACTCATTTAGCAAAATAGTTATTCAAATTAGACCCAATTTCATATGTTTATCTTGATTAGATCCATGATCCAAACTATTTTACTTGATTGTTTCATTGCTGAATCACTAATTTTTCATCTTTAATATTATTGGAGTATATATATAAACTTTGATGGTATCAAATATTAATTTAACAATCTTTTCACTGAAGCATTGTCTATTCCCCCTTGATGCAATCAAAGTATATATATATATATTGATAGTATTAAGTTGTATTTGGGTTATTTTTTCATTGAAGCACTAGCTATTTCTCCTTGATGCCATCAGAGATTATATACTCTAATGGTATCGCGGAGTAACTGAGTAGTATTTTCACTTAAGCACAACTTTTTCTTTTTTATATATCATCAGAGTACATATATTTGTTGATGACATCAAGCAATAATTTAGTAGTATTTGTCTCTTGCTCCTTGATACCATCAGACTATATATATATGTAAATTGATCGCATCAGACGCGCGAATAGTTAAAAACAAGAAGGTGTAAAAGTAAGACATAGGCGCTTGTAAATAATCTCCTTTTTTGTGGAAAATATTCTTTTTCCTTACTTTTTTTTGGATCTACGACCAAATATTTTACCCTACTGTTCCCTTATTTTATTCATGTGACCAGTGCCCTATTTTTTTTTATATATATCATACAAGTGTAATATACTCTAATGGTATCAAGATTGAACCACTACTTCTTTATCTTTGATACCCTGATGGTATCAAGTAGTGATTGAACAGTCTTTTTACTGAAGCACTGCATGTTTCTCTTTGATATCATTAATGCATAAGCAGTAATTGAACAGTCTTTTCATTGAATCACTGCATATTCTTTTTTGATGCTAGCAAAGTATATATACTCTAATGGTATCAAGGAATAGCTTAAAATGTTTTCATTTAGGAACTTCTTCCTCTTTGATATTATCATAGTGTATATACTTTGATGGTATTAAGCAGTGATTTAGTAGTATTTTTATTGAAGTATTGTCTCTTCCTTCTTGATTCCACCTTAGTATATATAGACTTTGATGAAATTAAATGTGCATTAATAGTTGAAAATAGGAGGTATGAAAGTAAGAGGGTAGTTGATTTTAAATAGTTTCCACTTTTAGGGTATGTTTGGTAGGAGGTATTAGGAGTAATAATTCATGGATTAGTTGATGGTATTAATTAGTACAATGTTTGGTAGAAATTTTGGACCATGTATAACTAATTTATGGTATTAATTAATCTCACATACATGGTATTAGCTAATACCTCCTATTTGATGATATTAGCTAATACCTTGGATTAATACCACGAGATTAAATACATAAAAACACAAATATCCCTCAAATTTTTTTATATTTTTTATTTTTTTATTCTATATTTTATATTTGTAGTTTTGTGCTAGTAAATTCATTTAAATAAATTAGCTTACAAATTTTATTTATTTGCAGGTTGATATTTTCATAATATAAAAAATAAATAAATTTATCATGTCAAATTTTTAAATTTTATTTATTTATAGTTTCATATTCACATAATACACACAAAAATATTTTGACATGTCAATTTTTTATAACTAATTTTGTTTGAGCGATTCTATTGATACAATATAAAGTCAAATGATGTTAGATATATCCTCAAAGTTGAGTGACCTCATAGACATAAACACTATATCAAAATTACAAATTCCAAATTTTTGGGTGTAAATATAGATTGTCTATTTTTCAATTGTTTACCATCTTTTCTATTTTAATAATAGATGGTCTATCTTTATCAAATAAAGATTGACATTTTATTAGTGATGAATTTATTCATATTACAATTATTTATTCTCAAAAATTCAAGTGAGAAAATAGCAAACATAATGATAAATTATTATTTTCCTAACTAGTTAGAAGTTACAAAAAATAATTTACTTTGATCTAATTACATGAAATAGAAAAATCTCATAATAGTTCAAGGGCATAATAGGAAAAAAAGTTTATAGAATTTTAAACCAAGTATAAAATTAAATGGGAAACAATAAACCAAACATTAGATAAAAAATAATCCCTGCATAACTAATTCCTGCATTATTAATCCCTGCATTATTAATCTTTGTACCAAACGACTCATTAGGGTACAAATGTTCTTGTCACGAACGGCCCCACACATGTAGGTATTGTCCGCTTTGGGGCGTTACGTATCGCCCTCCCCCTCACGGTTTTGTCCCCTTGGGTTTTACCCCAAAACCGTGAGCATATTCTTTGACCATCAATTTTGCTTTGTAGTGAATATCTTCTTGGTTAGAAAATCCTTCTTTCTTTGCATATACCCATTTACACCCAATAGTTTTCTTGTCGTTCAGGAGGTTGGCCAGCTTCCATGTATTGTTCTGATGAAGAGACTTCATTTCCCCATTCATTGCAACTTTTCACTTTTCTTTACCACTTTGGATAGCTTCTTTATAAGTGATTGGAATGTCATCAATAATTATTAAGGTTGCATATGCATTATCTCTATGAGACGCATAGCCTTCTTTACTGTTCTTTTGGATTTATGGATTGCGATTGACTCAAGTTGTTCAGATTTATGAGTTTGAACCTGAGTCTCAATTGGCTCTACTTTGAAATTGTCATTTGTTTCTTCATCTACTTTTTGTGGAGCAAAAATAAATTTCCCCTTAAACTCCACCTGCTTTGAAACATTATCAGTTACTTTTGTATCTTCATCTGCATCCTTTTTCAATATAGCAGATTCATTAAAAATAACATCTCGACTGAATATTACTTTCTTTGTCTCTGAACACCATGGGTGATATCCTTTAACTTCAGAAGTAATTCCCATAAAGATAGCCTTCTTAGTTCTCGGATCCAATTTTGACTCTTTCACGTGATAGTATGTAGTTGAGCCAAATACATGTAAAGAGTCGTAAGCCACAAAAGTTTTTTCATACCATTTTTCAAATGAATATCTTCTGACCAGTTGCAGCAGATGGTAAATGATTTATGATGTGGCATGCATATGTGATTGCCTCAACTCAAAATTCTTGCCCAAGCCAATATTGGACAACATACACCGAACCTTCTCCAGCAAAGTTCAATACATGCATTCTATCACTCCATTCTATTGTGGTGTATTTCTGATGGTGAAATGTTTGACGATATTATTTTCTTCACAAATCTTCTGCAAAAGGTCATTTTTTATATTCTTTGTCATTGTCTATGCGAAGACACTTGATCTTTCTGCCACTTTGAATTTCTATCATCATCTTACATTTGAGAAAAATTCTCAGCACTTCATCCTTAGTCTTCATTGTATACACCCATACTCTTCATGAAAATCATCAACAAATATTACAAAATATTGTTTTTCGCCTAATGAAGTTGTTACGGAAACACCTCAAACATCAGAGTGAACATAATCCAAAATACCTTTCATATTATGGATAGCTGTTCCAAATTTAACCCTTGTCTATTTTCTTTAACACAATGCTCACAAAATTTCAAGTATCTAAATTTAACACCTTCTAAAAATCCTTGATCTGATAAAGTTTTCAAGGATTTTCCTCCAGTATGTCCCAAGCACATATGTCATAGCCTAGTTGTCTCTGCCTTTTTGTTTATGCTGGATGTTACTATTGATGCCCCAATAATTGTACTATCATGATAGTGGTACAAATTACTGTCCTTCCGAATGACCTTCATTACCACAAGTGCACCACAGTATATTTCATCACTCCATTTTCTATAGCAAATTTGAGCCATATTGACTCAAAGGTTCCTACAGAAATGCGATTCTTCTTCAAATTTGGTACATATCAAACATTTATTAATGTTTTGATCACTCCATCATGGTTCTTCAATCGTATTCAACCAATGCCATATGCAGTGAGAGAGCTATTATCTGCAGTGTGAATAACTCCACATTCTCCTTCTTGTAGACCAACAAAACAGTCTTGATTAGGACACATATGATAACTACAAGTTGAATCCATCAACCATACATCAGATGATTTGGATGACTCCATTGTAACTAGTGAGAAATCAGAGTCATCACAATCGGCTACATTTGGATGCATTACAACCTTTCCTTTGTTAGGTTTGGCCTTGTTCTTCAATTTTAGACAGTTAGTCTCCCAACACCCTTTTCTCGACAAAAGGTGTATTCATCTTTGCTAAGTCTGGACCTTGACTTGGATCTCCCCTTCTTTGTTCTCATTTGATTTTGAGAATGACCTCTCGTCACTAATGCTTCTTCTTCTCCTCCCTTCTATTGCTCTTTCTTTCTTTGTTCATAGCTATACAAAGCTGAACGAACTTCTTTCAAAGAAATTTGATCCACTTCATTCCTCCCATAAAGTAGAGTAGTTTCAAAGTGCTCGTACTCATCACGGAGGGATGCCAACAACATCAATGCTAGATCAGCATCAACAAAAGTTATATCCGTATTTTGCAAATTTGTAACTAATTTGTTGAAGATGCTGATATGATCATTTATTGTGCTATCAAGAACATAGTTGATGTGAAATATTCATTTCTTCATGTAAAGTTCATTTTGAATATTTTTCTTCAAAAATTTATCCTTCAATGTCTTCCACAATTTACTTGCAGAAGTTTCCTTTGTTTGTTCTCTTCCAAGGAAGGACCGATTAGTACCACAAGCAACACGATTAATGTATTTTCAATTTGCATCTCCTATATTGTCTGGTTTATGTTCTTTTGAAGCAAGATCTAATCCTTTTTGAAAGAGAACATCTTCGACCTCACATTTTCACATCTCAAAATATCCTGTTCCATCAAAAATTTCAACTGCAAACTTCACATTTGTCTGAATTCTTGGCATAAGCAAAGATACGAATGACGTGTTATAGAAACTTGAGGTGGACTCTTGTGATTTGTTTGAGCTGGATACTTCTTTGTTTTCCTCTCTCATTTTGTATTACACGTACTATGTAATAGCTGGCTACACAGACCAAGATAATTCTTTTCTGATGTGAAAGATTAGACTATGCTGCAACTACATAGCATACTAAGAAAAATTATCTTGACAATACAAACTCAAGAAAAAATCTTTTCTGATGTGAAAGATCAGGCTATGCTGCAATCACAGAGCATACTCAAATAGAATATTGGTTCTGATACCAATTATTACGGAAGTAAACTAGGTGGAGTGTGCTTATTTCATAATTACTACCCAAAAAATAAAAGTCACTAAAAATAGTAAAAAAGGATAAAAAAAAGAACAACAAATTTACAAAGTTCGATAAAAATATTAATTTTACCTACATCCTCAACACAAATACAAGTGAAATACTATAAGAGAAAGAAGAATAAATGCCTTATAAGATGAGAAGGTAAGTAAAAAGTATGCTTTAAAATTCTAAAACTATACTTCAATTTATAGGGGAAAACTTCCCTTACAATTTTTCCACCCACGATGTGGGATGGATAAATAATAGCAAAATCTTAGTAAAATAAGTAAATATATATCTAAGAGCATTTATACCTTCAATATTATTTCAAAACAGTCTTTCATGTACTTCTTAGGCGTGCCTAATGGCCCTGACCATCTCCTAAAACTAATGGGGAAAAGTTACAATCAATTGTCAATGATCCATAATATCCAGCGCGCAATCCTTGTGCTTCACCATATGTTGAGTTATAATCATCGAAGTTCACAATAATGCGCACTCTAACAGTTAGGTTATTAATTTTATTGACCTTGACATTAGTTTCCTTGATAACGTTTGTTGAGTCTTGAACAAGAAAATAAGTAATTAAGATATCAATAAGTTGAACTCAAAATTACATAAGGCATACCTCTTGCCTGTACATTCCAATTTTTTTGAATATATACATTCATTCGTATGTGTTGCACTTGGATTAGGTAGATTGGAACTTGTTCTTATTGCAGGAGAATCAGAGCTTGATCTTGTTGTGGGACTTCCTGAGCTTGTGCCGCTGGAGTAGTTGATGATGAAGCACCTCCATGAACAAACTTCAGTGTATTCTTAAAATGTTTGATCTTTGACATAACTAAAATTTTATAAGAAAAAAAGTCGTTAATCAATAGAAAAGACTATGAGATGGCACAACGAATGCCTAGAGAGTTGAAAATCATAAAATGTCGCAATACAGATAACGACAGTGAATGAAAAATAGTACACATCTACATCCAAAATATAAAAGTCAATGTTTGTCTAGCAATTATATCGATGAAAACAAAATATAAATTTAGAAGAATTTGAATACAATAATAATAAAAAAAAAACCTTACCTAATGTTGATAATTTAAAATCCCATTTCCCCTATAGGAACTGTGAGGAAATTTTATAACTGTGGAAGGGTAAGTTTATCACCAAGGAAAGGGGAGAACATGAAAAAGTGGCACTATGGAGGGGAAGAATGTGAAAACATATCGCTGAAGGTAAATATACGGAGAAAAAGAATGTGAAAAAATATCACTGAAGGTGAAAATATGAAGGGAATAACGAAGGGTTTAAGTTAAAAGAGTGGAAAATAGAAAAACAATATAGAGGTTCTTTTACTTTTCCTCTCTTTAATTTTACTATCACTACTATTTAAATGGAACCACATTTAAAAAGTAGAAATAATTTTTGCTTTAAATTACAAAAAATCATGACAATGGTTAAATAATATAGTCAGGCCTTTTTTTATTATAATTAAATTTTATAGCTAATTATTAATTTTTACCACAAGTTAAGATTTGTTGTAGTAATAGTAATATTTTAGCTACAATAAATTAAATTATTTGAATTAAAATATTGTGTCTAAACAAATATATTTTGTTCAAGTCACAAAAATTTGTTACAATAATTAAATGATATAGTCATACAATTTGTGCTATCACAAAATTTTATAGCTAATCATTTTTTCATGTGTTAAAATTTATTGTAGCAATAATGACATTTTTGTCATGAAAAAGATTACTGAAAATAAAATATTATAACTAAATAAATACAAATTATATAAGCCGTTATTAACTTGTAACATTTTATGGTATTTCACAATACTAGTAATAGTTAGAGAGATTGTAACAGCATCAAAATCTGCCATTTTAAGCTCATGGTGGTTACAATTTGTCATTATACCTCAAAACAATTATCGAGATCATTCCAATATTGTTTTATGGTGAACCTGCATAAGAAAATTCCCACAATGAGAATGATTTTGAGGTGATTGAAAGACCCCCCAAAAATTGAATGTATAGTGTGGTTCTTTATGACGTCCACACTTGAACCGTCACAAAAAAAATAGTTTTCAAAAATTAACACAAACACCACAAATCAAATGTGTAATGGGATTTTTTTTATGACCCCCATAAATAAGTCACCATAATTTAACACTTTTTTTTTTTTATAATGATCATACCATTCGTTATAAAAATACAAAAATCATTTTCATATGAATTAAAAAAGGTTGATGTGTGCTCAACTGAACATGGAATATACATTTGCAAGTTTTTTTCAGTTTTATCCTCTTTTGTCCATGCTCAAATTTTGAAAATCATATTGTACAATCAAGTGACTCTTGACTGATGGGTCCCACAATCCTCTTTCTTCTAAACATAAATTTAGAGTTGTTTTTGTTAAACGATTTTTGTTGAAAAAAATAAACTTGTTCATATTATTTAGTGTGTTCATGTAATATTTAATTTAGTTCATGAACTAGCAGCCTAAAATATTAGGAAATGCATGAATTGATGCAAAAGTTTATATTAATTCTTGTTAGGTATATTCATGAACTTGAAGGATGTGAAGTATTAATTATAATACATGTATGTTAGGCCAGACACATGGATGAATTCATCTATACATAGTCATATAATGTAGCCATTTTGTGATAATCCTAAAGTTTAATAGAAAATCATCTTTTACTCCACTTCTCTTCTACCTATAAGTATTGAGTAATATTTATATTATCTTGCTCTCCCAAACTTTCAACATTTGGTATCAAAGACAGTATGTTTGAGAGACAACGTAATGTAGATAGAAAATGAGTAACTGCAATGGAATTCCATTCAAAGTTCTGATGCTCAATAAAGAAAATCATAAAAGTTGGTGTAGCCGAATGAAGGCTTTGCTTGGAGCTTATGATGTATGAGAAATTGTGGAGAGTGGTGTCGATGAAGAAGATGATGCTGCTGACACAAAGGAAAAAGACCAAAAATCACTCACACACATCCATCAAAGTTTAGATGAAAAGATGTTTGAGAAAATTGCGAATGCAACCAACTCCAAGCAAGCATAGGATATTCTCCAAACCTCCTTTAAAGGTTTGAATAAGGTAAAAAAAGTTCGGATAAGGTAAAAAAGGTTCGTCTCCAGACCTTAAGAGGAGAATTTGAATCACTGCTAATGAATAAATCTGAATCAGTTTCGGATTACATATCACCTAGGGGTGTACATGGAATGAGTTGGTTCAGATTTTTAAAATATCAAATGTCTTAGTTAGAATTTTTGGAGTTTAAATTTCTTTTTGTCAAATTGTACTAAGTTAGGTAATTTAATTTCCTTTATATTATTTAAATAGATTTCTTACTTGAATAATTTTTAAGTTTTATTTGTCTTAAGTTATTTTTGAAAGTTAGTCAAATAATTTTCAAATTGTCGGATAATCGTGTGTTAGCGGCTATTTTAAGTGTTAATACCTTCTTAAAATAGTAATAGGTCATCTTCTCTGAAATTTTAGGACTTTTCTATTAGAGTCTTAAAATCGTTTTAAATTTTCTGAATTTCTTTAAAAAATTAAGTGGTGCCTCTGTTTTTTTAATTTAGTTTTTCTTTAATTAATTAATTCTGAACTGATTTTTTAGTCATTTCCCCATTTAACAGAAATAGTGACTCTGCTGGGGATTTAATTAGATTCTAACCATTATATTTGATTTATTTCATTAACTATTTAAAAATTTATTTTTTCTTGTCTGCTCTTTGTTTAAATTTATTATTGAATAAAATTATTAACTTATATTTTTTTCTTTTAAATCATATTTATGTACATTAAGTTAAAATTTGACATAAGAATATTATGTTAAATTCTTTATTTTGAATTTAAAACAGATGTTATAGTTTTAGTTACATTTATATTAGTAGTATTGACTTGACATTTCGCATTACAAGCCATTTATATTTTTAATTAGATTTGATAGATTATCTTTCTGTCAAATATTTTAATAATTTACTATGACATTATATTTATAATATTGATAGTTTTGTTGAACATGTATTTCATGATATTCGTGTAAATCTTATATTTTTAGTTTTTAAGATTAATTTAATTAAAATATACAAATTCAAAAATATAAATAGATTTTTATAATATTATTTAAAAATATATGTTTACTAATAATCTTAAGTATTTAATTTAATATTATTTAT
>JAOTQR010000011.1:15874550-15896541 GCA_025774065.1 Solanum ossicruentum | reverse complement strand
TTAAATTTAAAATACACTTCAATCCCAACAATTGTTCCCGAATTAATAATCGACCTTTAAGTAATTACGGGGTCTAATAGACAATTTCCAATGTTTGACACTTGAGTTAAATCTCTTATGGGCAATTGAACTTGTCATGCATTTTCTATCAAGCCTTCATGATGTAAATGTTTGTGATCACCTATCATGTAGTTAGTAGCACCAGTATCTACTATTCATTTGAAGAATTCCTTGTCATTTAAAGAGAGTTTACCTGCCATGTTGATAGTTGCATTTGTCTCATTTATAGTGATTGTGTCAAGCATTCTAAGCAATTTTTGATGCTGACCACATGAGCATAAGCATAGACTACTTGTCTAACTGACTTACTGAGTGTTGTGAATAGGTGCCAACATGTTCCTGCTGCAAGTGTTGAGAAGACATGTTGTTGTTGTGTAGGTAGTGATTGTTGTGGACCATTAACTCCTTTTCTTTCACATTAGCTGCATCATACACAGAGTTCCCAGCCACAACTGCTTTTCTTTTATCTTTATAATTTGGTGGATATCCTATAAGTCTATAACAATCAATTATGAGATGTCCAGTTTTGTGACAAAAGTCACACTTCATCAGCTTATGATAATCAATCTTCAACTGTCCTTTCAAATGGAAAAAATCACAGAATACACTTAGATTGAAGTTCTTCTTCTGTCGTTGGTTTCCATAATTAGGCCTTGAATTAAATATTATTATTGGTGCCATATTTGAACACATCATTCTACTTGATGCTACTACCATATTTTGGCTTTCATCTTGATTGATCATGCCAAACACTTGATTGATACTAGGAATCTATTGCATGATTAAAATCTGACTCCTAGCCTGGCTATAGTTGTCACTGAGTCCCATGAGAAATTGTAATATCCATTGATATTGCATATGCTCAAAAAATTCTCTGGACTTAGGGAAATTACATGAATGTGGAGGCATAATTGAATCATATTCATCCCGTAGATCCTTAAGTCTAGAATAATAAATAGACACAGGTGAAACACCTTGAACAAGAGTAAAAATCACATTATATAATTGAAAACCCGCGAATTGTTAACTTTGTTGAATCTCTCATTTAGATCTTTCCAAATCAATTGTGCATTCGAACAAAAAGGATTCCTCCATGTAAATCCTTACGTTGCATAAAATCCAAGAGACTACAATTGCATTGCATCGATCCCATAGTCGAGTTAGGTCACTTGGATAACTGTTTCGCATCATTGTTCCATTGACAACCTGCCTTGTTCTTCCCTAGATTGCCAGTTGCATAACTTTGCTCCACCAAGTGTTATCAGATCTAGTGAGTATAATCCTCATATTGAGTGATCCAGGTGCATCAGATGGATGCAAGTACTGCGACTGAAGATGATTTATAGCTTTTGTGCCCTGTGAATTTTTCGATGGAGCTCCTCCAGTAGTTCCACTAACATCCATTTGAATGATGAAGAAAAGATGAAATTGAAGCAATCAAGCTTCGAAATCCAGAACGAAAATGAAGCAATCGAGCTTCGAAAAACCATAAATCTGGTGAAAGAGAACACAAAGCTACTAGAATTTTTCATTGCATGTGCAAGAATTCCTTCGATCCTAGCTCCAATTGCTCTGATACCACGTTGAGTTTTTGGATCTGAAAGAGTAATTTGGAAGAATTGAAATGATTACATTGATATTTCAAGGTACGTTGTGAGTGTAGTATATATATACCTATTTCAACAATTATCTCTAACTAATTGTAACTAACTATAGCTAACTTTGTAACTAATCACTAATCTTCAACTAATTACTTTGTTAGTATATACAATACATAGTGTAGTTGAGCATTATCAAGGTACATCTACTTACTCCTTCACAGATCCTCCTTTGTGGAGAATTAGGTTGTATGATTAGCATCATGAATTAGTTAGGACACTATCGTAAAATACTAAAGAATGGATATCATATGCAATAATTTCTTTACCAGATTCCACGTTCGAATGTGCCCACCAACCTCCGCAATATTAGGGAAACAAAGAAGAAATTAGTTGACCACTTGACTACTATCTCCCTCTCCAAATAGATGACATAATGGAAGTGGCAAATGACCATCCAACTCATTCCTATTGTTTGATCAAATCAAATACAATAATAAAGAAAATGTGTCTTTTTGAGGTGGTTATACTTTATTATTAATTTTATCTTCAACTTATTGTTGTAAGTTGGTATATACTGTCATGTTCAAAAGTTAAGCTTTATGAATAGCCCTTCAGTTGGAGCCATTCAGAGTTACGATTAGCCGGCAGAATGTAGGAGATCCACGTGGCAGCATGAATTTATGTGATGGACTGAAACATAAACTAAGAGAAAGAGTAGTAGTATTTAATCCAGTTGAATGAGAATATTGGATTAATTTCTTCCACATTTTCTACGGCAAGGATCTGGGAAAATCAAAATGTTTGACGCATTGTTAAAGAGCAAGTTCTACACCAAATGGTGAGAATGTTAACTCTTTAATTCACATTTTTTCCCCTCAACTCGTTGTACCAGTTGTTATTGATCAATCTTTTCTTTATGTGGTACAGCAAGTCTACAATCAAGCTGACAAAGACTCGAATCGAGATGATGAGAAAAAAGAGAGATGCTATGCTGAAATATCTGAAGAATGATATGGCTGACCTCCTTAAATCTGGAGTGGATGTCAACGCCTACGGCAGGGTAATTTGCTCTTCTTTTGGCCAAAATGTGAACGAGCACAACACTTAATTATGAAAGTCAATGTGTATTTTCTCCGGTTCTGACATAAAAGTTGTGTTAATGCAACAGACTGATGGCCTTCTGCTTGAGCTCAATCTATCGAGCTGCTACAATTTATTGGAACAATATTGCCTGCATATCTCGAGTCACCTCGCTACCATGAGTAAACAGAGGTACATTGATTTTTTCCCTCAGACCTAGACCACTTTCCATGCTGAACTTGTCCCTTATTCTTTGTTTTTAGAGAGTGCCCAGAGGAATGCAGAGAAGCTGTATCGACTTTGATATTTTCAGCAGCAAGACTTTCCGATCTGCCTGAATTACGTGAACTGAGAGATATATTTACGGAGAGATATGGAAATTCCCTTGAATGTTTTGTGAGTAAAGAGGTAGTTACTCATTCTCTTGTGGAACTCTTTTCCTCTCTCTTTAAGACGTATTCATAGTCGTTCTTGACAGTTTGTTATAAAGCTAAAGTCCCATCCACCTACAAAGGATATGAAGATTCAGTTGATGCGAGAAATAGCAGTAGAATTTGGTGTAACATGGAATTCAAAGGCGTTGGAGAAAAAACTATCTAAACCAGTGATAGCTGTACAGGTAAGCCTTCTATACAATTCAATCCTTGAAACATTATAGAAGTTAAACACTTGTTACCTGTAGTGCCCAGAAATGAAAGGAGTTCCTTCCTCATATTTTTGTGGCTTTCACATATTCTGGCTTCAATTTTGTGTGTAGATGTTCCTAAACGAGCTTTTATTCTTTACACAGCTCATGGCCAAGTTTCTACTTCTGTATATACACCTTTTTCCTTAAATAGTAGTTGCACTTGGTACCTATCTTTCACAGGACTGGCCGAAGAGTCATAATGATGAAGAAAACAAATTGCACAAGAAAATGGATGAATCGGTTCAGAGAAAAGAACACCGAAAAGCTAAGGTTAATCATGAGAATGCAAGGACACATACGACTTGTTCATCTTATGGGAGAAAAGAAGTCCCTGGTCATGTACATAGCTTGCCTAAGGGAAGGGAGAGTGACAAACACAAAAGAGATAACATAAGTCGAGCATCCAACGGATATTTAGATGATAAACCTCCAGTAAATGATACTATTACTGTAAAATGTGGGCAACAAAATGAGCCTAAAATCATTGCAAGTGTTTCTGAAGAAAAATCTGATGACAAGACGCCATTCTATTATAGGCCCAGTTACAACAAGTCAAGACCATGCATTGGCTCCCCAGGGGAGGCACAGGGACATAAAGATATGAATCAGAGAGGAGTAAAGATTTCCAAAGAAGAAGACGGTTGTGTAAAAAAGCCAAAACCGAAATCAGTTAGGACACGACCGCAGCCAATGCGTGATTGTGAGGAGAACTCGGATACAAGATTTAGACATGGGATAAAAATTGCAAGTGATGAAGAGGAAAAGATGATGGATACGCACTATACTGGGAAACAGGCTCAAGATGGAGTTAGGACATCAAAATCAGTTGAGTGCAGTGAAGTCTCAAGGAAGAGATCAATTCGTATTGAATTGAAACCTGCAGTGACACTTAGAGAAGGACACACTGAAGCAACAAATTTGTTTGGAAATGATGATATGTTGAGTCCAAATGGGCATATACATCCCAAGCTGCCAGATTACGATGACTTCGTCCGTCAACTTGCAGCTCTCAAAGGAAAATAATTAAAAGAATAATTAACTTAGTAGGAATTAACCATTCTTCATATTACTATTGTTTATTATGGTTATCAGGATATCATTTGATTAGTTGTAAATCTGGTCATTAGACAAGTGTTAATGTGTATTGGACATATTAGAAATTGAAGTTGGTTGTTGTTTGTGACTTAAATCTGGCAAGTAGAAATCAGGACCATTTTTGGGTTTCATTGTTGAGGAAGAATTTGCAAATTCATAAAATCTGGAAGGCGAATTTCTCATCTCCAAGAAAATTACAATGATTAAGAGATTTTATCACTGCATCACAATCCACGTTGGTACTCTATCATCATGTTATTATTAGGTATTCAAAAGTCTAATTTAAAATTATTTTATTGATTTACTTTAAAAGCAACATTTTCTTTTTTGCATGAAAAAGTAACAATTTCAAATGTTATTAATATAATTTATAGTTCAAAATTTTGAAATCAATTGAATATATTAATATTTAATTAAAAGGGTAATTTGTTACTAGAAAAGAAAAGAAAAAAACGAGGTATCATTTTCTCGTCTCTCCGAATTTAAGGATTGTTAAATGAAATTTATTTATTCATATACAAGATAGGATTGAATATTTTAGGTGATTTCTTCACTTTTGAAAAAGTTGTATATTAATCCGTCATAACTAAAAAATTATTTTTTGACAAAATAATAAGAGTTTTCATTACAACTGTAAATATAGAATAAGTAATTTACTTTTTTTAAAGAGAGAATGTCTAACAATTTCTATGAACATTTTCATATTTCAACTTTTTACTTCATACCTTTTCACTTCAAATGTATTTATTATTAGTAGTATAATATGATATGATTATAATTTAATATATAATTAATATATATTTTATAATATTTTAATATGATAATCTAACTTAGCACTTTGAAACTTTTCATTTTTAATATGATATGGTGAAAATAAATAAGTTGTTTTTTTTTATATATCTAACATAACATAATAATTTTATGTTTATTCTTGTTCTCCATCTAAATTTTTTGTTTTTGTCAAATAAACAAATACATAAAATTTACCCAACCTTACCTAAGGTCGAGCAATTTGCAACTCCGATCTCAGGATATTTCCCTTGGTCTTTGGGCGCAAGTAACACCATAAATGAAACTAAGGGTCATATCTATCCATAAATCCAATTCCAAACAAAACTAGGAATAGAATGAAGTAGGAAATATGTGCATCCCTATATAGGAATTGTCATTCAGAAGTTGATTTCTGCAAACAAGTCCCACCATAACATAATAATGGATGGATTTTTGAATTCGGTAGAAAGGCTGTTGAGACCAGATAATTTTGATTGGATAAATCCGACAAATTATAGAGTTGACTCCAACGCATCTGATGAACAATATGGATGATCCATACGCTATATTCGACTGCTTTAAAACAAGAATTCACCATGTTGTTGTGCCTAAATAATCTGAAGAGATTTGTGCCATATGCTACATGGAATTTGAACATGAAGAGATCGTTGGGACACTTGGATGCAGAAATGAATATCATGCAGTGGTTGTTGAGGAAAAAAAATTATCCCATGTGTCGAGCTTCAATTGTGCCTTTACATTAACAAAGATAATTGTAGCAATTTAGAGATTGTATTCACAACTTTTTTCGTATTAATCTAAAGTTTTCATTCTATAATTTTGCAAGATCGATATTAATTTGTGTACGTATATTTTAAAACTCATTACATTAAACTTAGTAAGACAAGTTATTTTGAAGTTGTGGATGTATCGCCCTATACTTGTTTAATACGTACAAGAACTGGTAGCACAATATCATTGCTTGCGTAGACACTCTAAAGTACAAGTATTTTGCAGGATAACAAGTGTAGTAATATAATCTCAGTGAAACAAAACAAATCCAAACATAAAGAAAAATACACTTGCTAAAATATCTCAATCAATCAATAAAAACACGAAAAGAAAAAGAAGATAATGGGTGTGTTTAGCTTGAAGGAAAATATTTTGTAATTTTCTCATATTTAATTAGCTTAAATATAATATTTTTCAAAACTCTCCTCTAACCTCAAGTTACAATATTGTTTTCTTACAAAAGTTGCTTTGTTACAAATAGAGCAATTTGGAGAATTAAAAGGAATTCCTTTGGCTTTCACATATTCTGGCTTCAATTTTGTGTGTAGATGTTCCTAAACAAGCTTTTAGTTTTTACGCAGCTCATGGCCAAGTTTCCACTTTTGTATATAGTAGTTGCACTCCATACATATTTCACTAAAGTAGATATTACTGGAAAAAAGAGATAATATTTAGATGACAAAATTCCACAAAACCCAGATATTATTGAAGAAAAATCTGATGATTCAGCTGTAACACTTCGTGAAATTATCAAAATGTCCCTAGAAAGTAATCGTGCACATAATGTGGCTTCCCAAACTCCCATAGGAAATCCGAGACTAGATTTGTGATCAGCGCGGAAAATTGAGTGGGAAAATGGTCTCGACCCAATTTTAGAGCAACCGAGTTAGAAAATAATTTTCACAATTTTTTCCCGAAACAGTGAGGGTGTGCGCCCAGGGCGCAACACGCCTAGGACGCGGACTCCCACTTATATTTTTTTCATTTTTTTCAATGGGAACTGGAAAAATCGATCGGAAAACGATTTACAAAAAATTACACATAAAATGCATGTGATGAACGCGTTTTATTTGTATTCTTCTTGGAAATCAGTTTTTCAATGTGTTTTGAGAAAATTCACCAAAATAATACATGTCCGCGCCCCTAGCGCGATGCAAACATGGTGCTATGAGATGGAATTTTATTTTTTATTTCGAGAAGGGTATTTTGGTAAATCTCCAACCCCTCCCAAGTCCTATAAATGACTATTAAGGTCGTTTATATCAATTGGAAGGTTTTAAACCCAGTATTTTTCCTAATTCTAAAGCGTATTCCTGAGAGAGAAAGAAGCAAGGGTTTGAAGGTTCAGGGATTGAGAGTCAAATTCTTGAAGAAGATTAGCACAATCTTCATCCTAGGTATGTGAGGCTAAACTTAAAACATAAGTTTGTTCTCCCATGTGTCCCATAGATGGTTTTAGATGAGAATTGAAAGTTATTGAGTCTATACACTTTTTTCTTGAAGTATTATCTTGAATTAATTCTTGAATTAAGTTTCTACATTGTTAATGAGTTTCTTGTATATAATATTCTTGGAGTTGAGTAATTGTTTGAGGGTATGTTCATATCTTCATTCACATGAACCCTAATTGAAGACTATGGTTGCTTTTATGCTTGATTCTGAAAAAACTAAGATTTGATGGTCATACTGAGCATGCTAATTCCTATAATTTCTTTTAGCATATTTTGTCGAATTTCATGAATATAATTTTTGAGTATTTATAATGATTTGAGAGAGAGTTTTGAGTATTTCTTTAGAATACAATTGACATTCTAATGAGTTTTGATTGGATTGAGTATTGGGTCAAAATGAAATGATATTTTGAGTACATATTGATGATAATGTAAATTTACTTTTTCATAATAATTTTATTGATAGATGATGGTGATAGATGATATGAGTCTTAAAGAACATTGATTGGATAGATAAGTGTGCATATTTTAATCTTGGGAGTATTATTGAGCACCGAGTTGGTGAAGAGAGTCACCCCAGAACTGCGTTTGCCATTGTAGGATAGTCGTGCTGCACGTTCTGGCGACTCTTGTCCCAATAGTGGGACATTCTCTTTGGATCCAAGAGAGAGAGAGATAGATATACTACGTCCTTTACCGTGGCAAGTTTAGGATGAGTGTGATAACAATGCCAATTCATTGTGCCCCATCTAACTTAAAGGTGGTGCAATAGGATAGATGTCGGTTAAGAGAAACTCCCAAGCAATATTGATTGAGCATGAGTTTTTTTATGGAGTCATTCTTTCTTTTCAAATGTATATTCTAAAGAGCATAATTTACTTTAAACTTGTGTGTTTTACCGAGTTGAGATGACTTGAGCCTTTTGAGTTGAGTTGATGATATTTTCATATTATTCTACCTGTTACGATTTCATTCACCTATTTTACATACCAGTACATTCCATATACTGACCTCATTATCTGGGACTGCATCGTTTCATGATGTAGATATGCGGGATCGAGATCATTAGCAAGCGCATCGTTGAAGATCTTCAGACGTTTAGCAAATTGGTGAGCCTCCCTTACTTCGGAGGAATCCATTATGTTATTTCATTTTGCTTTAGAGTTAGATAGTGATTTGTTTTTTATTGATTGAGGTAGTCATGGGTCTGTCATTGGCACCACCCAATACTGATAGAGGCTTCATTGACTAGAGTCGGATTGTTGATGGATAAGATTGTGAGCTAGTTCTTCCCACTAGCCCTTTTATTATAATATTATTTTGAGATTTGAGTAGATGTTCCTATTTTATTTCCTTTTGTTCTTCTACTGATTAGTACAATGTATGACTGAAAGAATGTGATGAGGCCAAGTGGTTCGCTTGGGTACTAGCAATAGTGTCTGAGTGCTGGTTACGTCTAGGATACCCTCTCAGAGCGTGACAAACTTGGTATCAGAGCACGAGTTCAAGAGTCTTAGTTAGTCTATGAAGCCGTGTCTAGTAGAGTCCTTATTATTAGTGTGAAAAGCTTCACATCTATAATTTAGAGGCTATAGGACATTTAGGAATTATTTCCCTTCTTCCAGATTCTAAATCGTGTGATAACATCAAAGTAAATCGTGGTTTACATGTTTGCAGACAATGTCTTCTAAATGCACCATGGACTTGAAGGATACCATCAGCACCGAGAAACTTGAGCCTACTACTGAGATTATTGTGCATAGTCGATGGGTAGAATAGGACAAGGAGAGTGAGATGGAAGAAGCTTGGGATGAAGAGGGAAATAGGTTTCCATATTTGCAGAGACCCTGGAAGTATATGTCACCTCCAACAAGTACACGCACTTCCAATAATAGATATAATTTGAGGCCGGCAAGAAATCAACCCTTCAAAACTTGAAACCTTCATCTCGAGGAATTGTGGTTCGAGGCCGTAAAGGAAAGACACCATGTGGAAGGTGTGGCAAACTTCATTTGGGGCGATACCGATTGGGCACTGAGGATGCTTCAAGTGTAGACAAGTGGATCATTTTCATATGGATTGTCTGAAGTAGGCTAACCAAACCCAACTCACTAGATCTACACCATCAGTCAGAGAAGATCAGAGAGATGCTACTCCTAGCACGAGGGAGGTTATAGACTAGTTGTGCACCATAGTAATTACTCAGCTCAGAGAAATACTCCGAGATGTCGTGACAGGTATGAGTTAAGTCTTTACTTGCTTTCGATGCTATCCATGAGAGAAAAGTTTCTATTTCTAAGAAGTTTAATGTTGCCAACTAAGAGTGAGATATGAGGTCTTGTAAAATCATAAGTAAAATCATTACCCCTGAGCTAGAAAGATAATAAGGGAGAGGGGGAGATTGGGTAGCGAGAGTGGTGATTGATTGAGGCTTGTAGTAAGAGATAGGTATCCATTAGGTAACTAGTAAAGGGATGAGTCAATGACCATAAGCTTAATGAAAGAGTCGAAAGTATACTATGATTGTCATGATGAGATATAGAAGGAGAGAGAGAGAGAGTTACTATCCTAATGTGTTAGAGCGTGCCCAGAAGCTACAAGGAAGTATATGTTGATGTGTTGTAGTATTTATTCTATAGAGGATAAAGTGTAGATCTTGAATAGAGGCAAAACAGTGCTTTTAATGTGATAAATGAGGCTTATGACTTTTAGATGAAAGTTCGTGGGACTCATCTAGTTATGAGCTTAGTTAGTTAAGGAGATATGACTGAATAGGTGAGTAGTACTGAGTGGTGAGGAAGGGATGTGTTGAGTGAATACTCACTATGAGATTTTAGTGGGATTATGTTCCCTAAATATTTATCTAGTAGTTATAAGTTAGCGTTAAAGAGGTGTGTGAGAGATGCACATGTTAGTACTAGACCCTAAGCTTGAATTTTGAGAAGTAGTACAAAAGAGGAGATAGCACCATAAGAGTGATAATTTACTCTAAGAGACTTGCCATAGTCGATGAAGATGCTGATTGTAAGGAAAGTGATACTATGGATATAGAACAAGTGTCCCTTAGGTAAAACAAGTGAAACGAGGATAATTCAATAGATAAGAAGAGACTTGAGATGCGTATCCAGGATTGTGTGAAGATGTGTGAAGCTCTAAGTTATGACTACTATAAGAATCTAGATAATATCTTTGAGTTCAATGGGAGTTAAGTTGAGGTAGCCATTCTGTGTCATCCCCAGCAACTAGGTTGATTGGGGGTTTTATGGATAGATGATGAGGAGTCTTCCATTATAGTCTTAGTCTTATACAGATAGGTATAAGAGCACATAGAAGTTGAGAGTTAGCAGGTAGGAGAAGAGTTTAGATTGTAAGAGTGTGGGAAGTAGTTATGTATGTCATAGGAATAACAAAATATAGAGAGACCCCCATAGAGACAGGAAAGGAGCTAAGAGTGATATTGTTGAAAAGTGTCTAAGCGACTAGTTATATATGTATGCGACTATGGCATAACAGAAGAGTTTAAGACACTCTTGTGGATAGTGATTTCTTGACCGAATGAAGGTATGGCTTATAGCCTAGTAGAGAAAATTGATTCCCAAATCTAAAGAGGGTACCTTGAGAGCTAAGGGGGAGATGACAAAGTGGTAGGCCGAAGTAGACCTTGAGTTTGATGGAGATGGGTTGATCAAGATGAGGCATCAGTTTTTGTCATATCATACGTTTCTTATTCTTCCATTGAGGTGATACTCTCTTCACATGCGACTATCACGCCTATGGCAAAGTCTCATATCCCACTTATTGATTGTTACTCGAGTTGTAAGGACAAAAAGCAATGAAGTCATTCATTAATGTGGATCTTACCCCATGAATCTAAGAGTTTGGACTCATATGTTGAATGAGATACGACTTGAGTTTTACACTATGTAAATGAATCTATCAAGATGAGAGAGATTGTAATCTATGAATGATCTCAGATAATAGTTCTCGATTAAATCGTGCTAATGATCTCTGTTCCAAGCCCTTTGAGTAATCCAATTTTCCAGTCTTGATAGGAATATTGTTGATGGTAATAGACAAGTTATGGATGATGGGAGAGAATGAGTGTTCCTGAATTATGATAGGGAGTTGATGTTCCTTTTGAGCCTCTGCGTACTTGAGTATGCAAGTCCTTGATAATATTCGTGCCTAATAATGATATTGGGGGTAGAGTTTAAACTCTAGATGTTGTATTCTAAGTCTATTCTTGAGAATGAGTATTCAAGTATCTAAGTTCTTGATTGTATTTATGCTTACTTGGCATGGAGAGGTAGTAATTTGAGTTTTCGCCAAAGGGGGAGATGATGAGTCCTCCAGGTCCAGATTATGATGCTGATAGTAGTAGACTGAGAGGGGGGTAGATAAAGAGGAGTGAATATAATATTGTTGTCATATTGGTGTTAAACTTGTGTCTTGTAGGGATGGAGATAGGAAGGAGGAGAGAGATAAGACCCTATGATGTGTAATGTATGGGCAAGAGTACGTGGGTGTGACTTTTAGTGAGAGTCCACTGAATGGTGGAGGTAGAAGTGTTCAGTAGGCTTGAAGATTAGGATATAGTTGAAGTGGTTAGAGTAATAGGCTTTAATACGTGGTTGTTATTATGTAAGTATTGATGATAGACTATTGAAGACCTCGTGATGAGGGTTTCAAGTAAGGATAGTGGGTAGTGAAGAGGACTAGTGATCTTTTAATGAAAGCCTCTGTGGAAGTTAGAGTTGAGTGTTGAGGATTGGCATTGCAAGAATGTGACCATCTTAGCAATAGTACCTTGAGTCTTAGAAGTAGGCTTGAATGGAAAAGGAGGAGGTGGTTAGATGGAGATTTGAGTAAAAGCGATAAGCTTAAGTTGAGGGAGTAGTGTGCCATAAAAGGGAGTACTATTGAGATGAGGTGCTAAGCTTAAGAGTTATACATAGTCTTATGTATCGATGGTTCCTTTCTCCATTAGAGTGGATGACTTCCTTCCTGCATTCGAAATACTGATTGTCGAGGTATTCAAATCATTCGAATTGATTAAGTCTTGACATTTCATTCGTGCTTGATGGTGAAAATGTCTAAAAGAGTATCTGTACTCTTGATATAAACCGATTTGTCTATTCAGAGTGACTTGTGACAGTCCAGATTGGTTGATTGAGTATTGAAACAAGTCTTGATTTTTATTCGTGCCCGACGATAAGAGTGTTGAAGATAATGTCCTTTCCCTTAAATAAATTGATAGTCTCTTCTTGAGTGGGTGGTCAATTCATGAGTCTGAATAGGGATTGTTGATAGTGATGAGGAGTCAAAAGTTTGATTAAATGATAAGAGTGTCAAGATAAATCCTGAGTTTATTCGTGCCTTGATATCTATCTTTACTCATCATTCGAGGATGAATGATCCTAAGGGGAACATAAAGTAACACCCCGTGATATTGCCGAAATTTTCGTAGAACTTAATTGTACACATAACGTGTCTTCCCAAGTTTCGAAGGGAAATTCGAGATCAAATTTGCGATCAGCGCGAAAAATTGAGTGGAAAAATGGTCTCGACCCAATTTTAGAGCAACTGGGTCAAAAAATAATTTTCGTAATTTTTGCTCGAAATAGTGAGGGAGAGAGCCCAGGGCATGACGCATCTAGGATGCGGACTCCCACTTATATATTTTTTTTATTTTTCGATGAAAATTGAAAAAATTGATCGAAAAGCGATTGACGAAAAATTACACATAAAACGCATGTGATGAACGCGTTTTATATGTATTCTTCCTGGAAATCAGTTTTTCAATTTGTTTTGAGAAAATTCACCAAAATAACACATGTCCGCCCCTGGCGCGACGCAGACATGGTGTTACGAGATGGAATTTTATTTTTTATTTCGGGAAGGGTATTTTGCTAAATTCTCAACCCCTCGCAAGTCCTATAAATGACTATTAAGGTTGTTTATATCGATTCGAGGGTTTTAAACCCAATATTTTTCCTAAGTCTAAAGTGTATTCCTGAGAGAGAAAGAAGCAAGAGTTTGAAGGTTCAGGGATTGAGGGTCAAATTCTTGAAGAAAATTAGCACAATCTTCATCCCAGGTATGTAAGGCTAAACTAAAAGCATGGGTTTGTTCTCCCATGTGTCCCATAGTGTCCCATATATGCTCATAGATGAGAATTGAAAGTTCTTGAGTCTATACACTTATTTCTTGAAGTATTATCTTGAATTAATTCTTGAATTAAGTTTCTATAATATTAATGAGTTTTCTGTACATAATCTTCTTGGAGTTGAGTAATTGTTTGAGGGTATGTTCATGTCTTTATTCACATGAACCCTAAATGAAGACTATGGTTGCTTTTATGCTTGATTCTGAAAAAATTGAGATTTGATGGTCATACTAGCATGCTAATTCCGATAATTTCTTTTAGTATATTTTACTGAATTTCATGAATATGACTTTCTACCCACTGATGCAGAAACTGAGACAAGTACTTGTAGACCACGCCTTGCAAAAGGGAGAAAATGAGAAGAACGCGAACAACTCAATCTTTCAAAAGATTGTAGCTTTGGAAGAAGAGTTAAAAGCCATTTTATCGAAAGAAGTTGAGAGTGCCAGAGTCACGTTGGAAAGTGGGAACCCCGCGATTGCCAATAGGATCACGGAATGCATATCATACCCTCTCTACAGGTTCGTTAGGGAAGAGCTCGAAACAGAATTGTTGACAGGAGAAAGAGTGAGGTCACTAGGTGAAGAATGTGACAAGGTGTTCACAGTAATGTGCAATGGATAAATCATTGATTCATAGTTAGAATGCCTCAAGGAATGGAATGGTGCTCCACTTCCAATATGTTAGAAGTGAAAGGTTGTATTATGTTAATGTTTGTCAATAACTTTGCTATTCTTGAATTAATCTTTAATTTACTTTTTTTTCTTTTCGAGGTAACTAAATGTGAACTCTTGGTTTATAGCTATATATTATAAGTCTCTTCTTCAATGAAAATAAGAATAGTGACCTTGTGCTTAAAAAAAATGAATATAAATTTTGAACGTGTATAATGATTTAAGAGAGAGTTTTGGTGATATCAGAGATTATCTAAAACATAAGTATTTCTTTTAGAAAACAATTGACATTCTAATGAGTTTTGATTGGATTGACCATTGGATTTAAGTGATATTTTGAGTACATATTAATGACAATGTAAATATACTTTTTATAGTAATTTCATTAATAGATGATGGTGATAGATGATATGAGTCTTAAAGAAGATTGATTGGATAGATAATTGTGCATGTTTTAGTTTTGGAAGTATTATTGAGCACCGAGTTGGGGCGAGGAGAGTCATCCCAAAACTGCGTTTGTCAGCATAGGATAGTCGTGTAGCACATTTTGGCGACTCTTATCCCAATAATAGGACATTCTCTTTGGATCCAAGAGAGAGAGAGAAAGAGAGAGAGAGAGAGAGAGAGAGAGAGAGAGAGAGAGAGAGAGATTATGTCCTTTACCATGACAAGTTTAGGACGGGCATGGCAACGATGCTAATTTGTTGTGCCCCACCTAACTTAAAGGTGGTGCAATAGGATAGATGTCGGTCAAGAGAAACTCCCAAGCAATTTTGATTAATCAGGAGATTTCTAAAGGAGTCATTCTTTCTTTTCAAATGTATATTTTAAAGAGCATAATTTACTTTAAACTTGCATGTTTTACTCAGTTGAGAGGAGTTGGGCCTTTTGAGTTTAGTTGATGTTATTTTCATATTATTCTACTTGTTATGGTTTTATTCAGCTATTTTACATACCAGTATATTTCACGTACTGACCTCCCTCTCTGGGACTGCATCATTTCATGATGTAGATATGCGGGATTGAGATCATCAGCAGGCGCATCGTTAAAGATCTTCGGATGTTCAGCAGATTAGTGAGTCTCCCTTACTCTGGAGGAATCCATTATGTTATTTCATCTTGCTTTAGAGTTAGATAGTGATTAAACTTTTATTGATTGAGGTAGTCATGGGTCTATCATTGGCACCACCCAATAGTGATAGAGGCTTCATAAACTAGAGTCAGATTGTTGATGGATAAGATTGTGGGCTAGTTCTTTCCATTAGCCTTTTTATTATAATACTAGTCTTTGGACTTGTGCCTTGCACATTTATCCAATGTAAATTTTATAAATCTATTAGAATGATTAAAATTTTATAAAAACATACGTGGTTTAAACTTTGGTTAGTATTTAACTAACTTCCAAAGAAGTCGCAAATTGCTAATTCTAATTTGAGTCCAAATAAAAAACTTACAACAATCAGAAACTTATAAAAAAACTAAATTAAATAAGTCTAGCAAAGAGAAAATAAAAATAATAGAGAAAAAAAATTTCAACGTATATATTGTTAGTAAGACTTTAATCATAACAATATACGGAAAAAAGAAATATATAGAATCAATACATAATTTCTGTGTTCTTGTCGATATCTTCTCTCCAACTAATCAAAATTCAAGAATATTCTATATCACGAACTAAAATATAAAACAAACAATACAATAGTATTAAGTGCTTCACTATTTTTACTATAGAATGCAAAGAATGTCCTAGGTGAGAGGCCATGAAACAAAAAAGATGAATTATATAGATAAAATGGGGCGAATATCAAAAGATATCTTAGAGCTTAGACTAAATAGTTGGAGGTTATGAAGAATATAAAAAGTATAAGAGTTATGAATATGAAGAGTAACGATTGAATAAATAATTAAATATGAGTTAGACTTTATAAAGGATTTTTTAAAAAAAATTTAATGGTATTATTGTAATAACTTAACTTTGTAACGGTATTTGGGTATTTCAACTTTGAACTTTTTTGTTCTCACTTTTAGTAATATATAATTATTTTGAGATTTCAGGAGATGTGCCCATTTTCTTTTCTTTTGTTCTTTCGTTGATTAGTAGAATGTATGACGGAATGAATGTGATGAGGCCAAGTAGTTCGCTTGAGGACTAGCAATAGTCTCTGGTACCGATTATGTCTAGGGAGTCCTCCAAGGGCGTGACATCAGCCCAATTACAACAAGTCAAGAGCATGCATTTCAAAAATAAGTTCAAATGTAACTCTTACCGGCTCCACAGGGACATAAAGAGGTGAATCAGAGAGGAGTAAAGATGGCTAAAGAAGAAGATGGTTGCGTAAATGATGCAATACAAAAGCCAAATCAAAATCAGTTAGGACACGACTGCAGCCAATGCGTGATTATGTTTATCAATGCGATGAAGAGGAAAAGATGATGGATAGGCTTCTAATGCACTATACTAGGAAACAGGCTCAAACTGGAGTTGGAACACCAAAATCAGTTGTTAAAATAGCTGAAGTTGAGAACAGTATGCTACATGCCACATGGAATTTGAACATGACGAGGTCGTTGAAACACTTGGGATACGGACATGAATATCATGCAGGTTGCATCAAACAATAGTTGTTGAGAAAAAAAAATTGCCCTGTGTGCCGAGCTTCAGTTGTGGCTTCACATCAACAAAGATAATTGTAGCAACACATAGAATTTAGAGATGATTTTATTCAGAAGTTTTTTTCGTATTAATCTAAAGTTTTCACTCTATAATTTTGCAAGATAGATATTAATTTGTGTACGTATATTTTAAAACTCACATTAAACTTAGTAAGACAAGTTATTTTGAAGTTCTGGATGTCTGGCGCTATACTTCTGTAATACTTACAAGAACTGCTACACAAGTGATTTGCAAGGTAACAAGTGCAGCACAATATTATTGACATTACTTCTCTAATGTACATATGGTATACAAGTGATTTAATTTGCGAGATAACAAGTGTAGTAATATAATGTCACTGAAACAAAACAAATCCAAACATAAAGAATACACACTTACTAAAATATCTCAGTATATAGAAATTAAACACTTGTTGTCCGTAGTGCCCAGACGTTGCTTTGTTACAAATAAAGTAATGTAGAGGACTGAAAGGAATTCCTTCTTCATTTTTTTGTCGCTTTCACATTATTCATCTTGTTTTAAGGGAAGGGAGATTGACAAACAAAAAAGAGATAATATAAGTCACGCATCCAACATATATTTAGATCACAAAATTTCAGTATTCTTTTTTATTTTTTTTAGTATTTTTTAAAATTATTTTATTTTTATTTGCTGTAATTTTTTATATAAAAGAAATTCTTTTTCTAAAAAATAGAACTTTTTTCATGTATTTTTTAGGCAACACTATTTTTTGTTAGAAATTATTTTATTTTTATTTTGTTATGGCTTTTTATATATATACATACTGTAACACCTGGTAAAAATTACCAAAATACTCCTAGAGGAGAGATGTATGCATAACTCTTCTCCCTATGATCCGATGGTAAATCCAAGGTCGGATATGCGATCAACGTGAAAAATTGAGTGAGAAAGTGGTCTCGGTTGATTTTTAGAGCAACCGGGTCAAAAGATAATTTTTTATTCGAAAATGAAACCAATGAGGGTGTGCGACGTGCACCTGGTGTGGACCAACACTTAATTTTGTTCCAAAAAGTTTTTACCGGATTGGAAAACTCGTTGGGAGAATTTTCGGTGAAAAGCACCGAAAACATACCAAGTCTGCGTCATGGACCCCCTTGCTCCGGGGCGAACTTTTTTCTTAATTTCATGAGGGACATTCTAGACCTTTTCCAACCCCTCCTAAACTCGAAACACGACCTAAATAGGTCTTTTTGAGCGTAAAAAGGACTTTAAACCCCATTCTAAGTTCTTTATAAGTTCTTGAAAAGACTAGGGCTAAAGAGAAAAGAAGTGGAGCGTAAAATTGAAGAGTTCATCAAAGAGAGTTCTTGAGCATTGATTGTTTAAAAGCTTCACACCATGTATGTAAGGCTAAACTAAAGCATGAAATTATTCTTCCATGTGCCCCATTGAAGGTAATAGAGGAGTTGAGAGTCCATGAGTCCCCATACATGTTTCTTGAAGTACTTTCTTGAAAACTATATCTATTATATGTATTTTAATATGTTTATGATCATCAAAAACTTGTTTCCTTGAATTAAATACTTTTCATGAGTTATCGTATAACCCTATATGTTATTATATGAAAGCATGTGTGAATGAATGAGTCTAGAGTTTTGACTTGAGAATGTTGATTGTGATTGTGATGTGAGCATGATGGTGAGTTGATAGAACTTGATGGTCCCACGAGTATCCATGATTGACTCTGGAGATTTGTCTAATTAACTTCCTCCTAATGATTGATCTAAGCCTTGAGCTATTGATTGAGAATTGAGTTGGTGAGATGATTGAGATGTTAGGCCGAAAGGCCCCATTTGAGTTGAGTTGAAGAGATGATGAAAGTCTCTATTATTTGATTGAGATGGAAGAGTCTTATGAGCATTGAGTCTTTGGAGGAGTATTGAGCACCGAATGAGTAAGAGTAAATCCAATATTCACTCATTAACTACCTTGCCAAACATAGGTGAGAATTAGAACCATTACATTACGTTGATGTTCCCTCTTGATTGGAAGTCCCTGAAATAATAGAGAAATTGTTGATGGTTGGATCCCTAGTGGATTCAATTCGTTCTTTACCTGAAAAGTATAGAATGACTATGTGTGGCAACATCAGCGGGATTGTTGTAGAACCACTGACTCATAATTGATTATTATCGGATAAGAGAAACTCCCAAAAAGTTCCCCCATTGAGTACTTTGAGTCGAGATGAGATGCGTTGAGTTGAGTTCCATTGAGTTGAGTCTGAGTTGATTAATGAGATTTGACTTGGTTGATGGGTCACTTGTCTACTCTTTATTCTAATTTAGATAGACATTTGACATTCTGATCGGTTATTATTCTAATTTGATGTTATTTCCATATTATTCTACCTGCTTTCTGTTTCATTCAGTCATTTTGTATACCAGTACATTCCACGTACTGATGTCCCCTTTTGGACTGCATCATTTTATGATGATGCAAAGACAGGTATTAGAGATCATCAACAGGCACGTTGTTGAGGACCCCAGCATTTCAACTGAGTTGGTGTCACGACCCAATTTAGGATCATGACTGACGCAAAGGGGAAGGATCCCAAAGTAAGCCTTACTAGAATCTTATAGAAAATCGAGCAGAGCTTCCCCTGTTTTTAGGCATATCCAAAAATTTTACCTGTTTCAGAATTTAGCAACACAACAACTAAATAATCAAATCAAATCACTATATCAATTATCAATCTAATCTCCACACAATATTACCAACTCGTCTCCAATAATAGGAATAAACTTAAACGCAATCACATATCAAGAATAAACAAAAGAATACCCATGACTCTAAATAAAGAAATGACTATGGAGCAACTGTCTAAGAATTTCAAGGGTCCATAACAAAATAAGCTTGGTTTCCATACGAATAAGAGCGGGGCTCACCATGGAATCAAATTACTACCTTTAGCTAACTGAATCCTCGCAAAAATCACTTGTATTCTCTGAAAAAGAATAGGAAGGAGTGAGACGCTAGCTTAGTGAGTAATAATAATAACCACAACTGTTTTAATAAGGACAAGTCAGAAAATATGGTAGTATAATCATCAAAAATCATGTAACAAATGGTCTTTCAAAAATCAATAGTCAAAATTCATCTTGTTGTATCATATAAGAAATTCAACTTTGCTATTCAGAAATAAATTCGGTAAAACACTTTCATATCAATCATATACATATATTCTGGAGGTTTACAAGAATGAATCATGTAATCAGTAATCGGTATGTCTATCTTCGTAAAAGAATAATAACTATAACTTTCATATCGATAAATCCCTACTCGAGGGATATCAGTAACAGTGTGCTAGTTCTACTTTCCCACTAGTGAGGGCTCTATTGTAATCGGAAATACAAGGTGCACCAGGTCTAATGAACTCGTTGTTAGCTACAAGATTCATCATCCCATTAAAACTTTTCTCTATAAATCATATAAGCTTTTCCAAAACAATACAAGGCGTGTAAATCTTGTAATTATATCATGTCAAAATTCAATGAAAAACACATGTAAAAGTACTTATATCTCAAGTAAACGTCAAATTCTTTAAAAAATGATAATTATGTCAATTTCAATATACTTGTCTTATAAAATACAAATAACTATTTTCGGTATCATATCAAGTAAAAGGACTTGTCCCACATATAAATTCAAATCATTCAATAGCAATTCACTTTATAAATCATATAAAAATCATGAAACTTATAAAACACAAATTGGATTACTACTCATAGTACTTGTGTAGTACCAAACTTGTCACCTTAAGTAATCCGTAAAACTTTCTTCGATCAATCTATATTCATATCATAAAGTTTTATGTTACTTTCTTTGTTCAAGCTAAGTTCATACTAACTTTAGAAATTCTCAATCTCTTTTTGAATTTTCTATTTTTTATCTATTTGATGATATACAATGTAATACTCAAACCATGACTAATCCAATTGGTGAAATAATATAATAATTATTTTTTTGGCTATCTTAATCATCTTGTTCATCCAAAATTCGATAATCTAAAATTATACTTGTTGTGCAATTTTTCATCCCTTGTCATTAAATTTCAACACCCAAAGTAAATTACGTAGCCTAAAAACTTTCGCTAGACTGTAGCAGGAGATAAAACAAGAATTTACTTTTAATTATGAGAATTTCACAATCTCTTATCTCTTTAACTCTTAATTTTTCTTAAACACTTAACCCCCACTCTATAGTCATGAATACAGTTTAAATCTATCAACAAGTTTATGAACATACCTTCTCCTATACTTCACTCCTTAGTCTCAAATTATAGCTTTTTATTTTTCTTCTTCTTCTTCGTTTACTACTGTTGCGTATAGTTTGCAACTCCCTCTTTATTTTTTTTCTTTCGATTTGTGGGGTTTCTCATGTGATGAAGCTTTGCTGCTAATCCCACCCGTTTCTCCTTTTATGTCTTTTTTTTTAAAATCTAGTATTTTTTAAAGACAAATATGCCCTTCAATGGCAAAGTTATTACAGTTGGTGAGCCTCCTATACTTCGGAGGATCATTGCATTTATTTTCATCTTGCTTATTAGAGTTAGACTTGAGATAGCTTTATTTTATTTTGAGGTAACCATGAGTCTGTCATTAGCACCACTTGATAATGATAGAGGCTTCATAGAGTAGAGTTGGAGTATTGATATTGAGACTTATTGAGCTACTTTCTTTCTACTAGCCTCTAGACTCGGTAAAATTACCAAAATACTCCTAGATGAGAGATGTGTGCATAACACGTCTTCCCATGCTCCGATGAAAATCTGAGGTTGGATATGCGATCAGCATGAATAATTGAGTGAAAAATGATCTCGATTGATTTTTAGAGCTGTCACACCCTCCTTGGGGTCGTGACCAGTGCCCGATAGGGACACGTAATCACCTAATAAGTCGAATTTCTTTCTAATCTCAGC
>JAOTQR010000011.1:15860059-15874450 GCA_025774065.1 Solanum ossicruentum | reverse complement strand
TAGAATTGTCATATGTGTATATTAGGAAATTATTATATATTAGGAGTATTAGGAGATTATTTTAGTTAATATGTTAAATTGCCTTAATTAGATTAATTAACTGTGTATATATACACAATTACTGTACAATGTGATATAATAATAAGAGAAAAACTTTCCCAAAATTCCTAATTCTTCTTCCTCGACTCTGCGCAGTCGAGAACAATTTCAATAACAACTATAACTAAGAAAGAGGATAACAAGGTGACAGGAAGGAAATGAGAGACTAGAATATAGAAAGGAGATGGGAGACAACCATAGCCAAGCTTCAGATAATTTGCATAGCTCTTCTTTGTAATCCCTAGTCCTTATTTATCATAGCTAATTGGGTCTGGATCCCAAATAAAACTCTTCAACATTTTACACGGCCCAATAATACCAACTAAATTAGTCTCCTTCACCAATTCTAGCTCATAGGTCCTTACAAATCCAACTCAGTTCACAACACAAATGACTCAAATTAGTTCCCATTGTGGATTTGATAGATTTCTATAGGAATCAGCTTAATTCCATGAGAATATCCTCTATCCTTGGAAGATTTTTGAATTTCAAATTTTGAATTTCTGATCCTAATTTCAAATATTCATCCATGTTACTGAATAAATCTAAATTTTCTTTAGTTATTAACACGAATCTTGTAAAATGCTAGGATTAGAGATCTTTCTTCATCAATTGGGAATCCAAACACCTTATTTGTCTCAATATAGATTGTATAACGCACTAAAATATAAATTCAAATATTTCCCGCCTAAACTCCATGTTACTGAATATATCTAAATTTAGAAAATTAGTTATATTATTTTCTTTATTTCACGATAACGCTTCATAACATTAGAGTTCTACTAATTATTTTGTCTTTCTTATATCAAGAATTCAAATCCAATTACTTTCAAGTTGTTTCATTTTATTTGAAATGAGTATTACTTAAAATACTCTATTTTGCAATAATGTTAAATATCTTTCCATATCAATAAAGGTTCTTTAACTTCATACTTGTATATCATAATTCGTATAAGCATGGTCTATTATAACTATACAATGTACTCAATTAAAAATTAATTATATCAGGAATATTAAATCAATTTGAAGAATTTCTATTCGCACAAACTTCTTTCAAATTATTCTTCTTACTCATCGAATTGCAAAATGTATACTTCCTAAAAGCTCAAAATTCTTTCAAAACATAATTCACAAAAAATTCTTCTTCCCTTGTCGAATTTTAGAATGTATACTTGCTCGAATTTCTTATAAAATATTTATTTATAAAATATTCTTCTTTTCTATTGTATTTCAAAATGTATTCAAACATCTTTTGAAATGTTTTTTTACAAACTCTTCTTCTTCCTCCTCCTTGAGTTTCATAATCATACCCGAATTGTTTACTCTATGTAGATACCACATCGTATACATTCTTATTCTTTTATACACACAACTAAAGAGTTGTTGATATTATTTCTTCATAACATATATATTCAAAAAACTTGTGTAGTCCACAATATGTATATTCACATGTATAACTATTACTATATCCATTGATTCATAAAATATATATATCAAAATATATACATGATACTTCATCGTGCATATTAATGTATATATGTATTCATATATACGTGTATATATATATATAGACACATAAATATATATACATATATATATATACACACACATACATACATATTTGATACTCTTTTTTTTCACCAAAACCTCCACATTCCACCATGTGAAAAGTGGTTTCTCATATTCTTTGCATCCCGATCCCGTAAAAAAAACCAATAAACAGACATTTGGTCAAAATGTGAGTCTTTTTTATCGAATGAAATTGTGAGATTTTTTAAATCTAATTAAAAGGAGATCTTAAGTAGAATAAATAGATATATGACGGATGGATTTATTGATATGATTCTTGAAAATTTATTTTATTTACAACATGAATGAAAGTAATTTCTTACGACATTCTTTAGAATATTTTTCTTCTTCATCATTTTTCATAAAAATCCTCTGAAAATCACTTAGATTACTTCAAAGTGCTATTACACTAACTAGTCTATACAATACTAAAAATCATATATCAGTTAAACTGTATCAAACACTGATACGAAGATAGCTAAAAACCTAAAATATATTATGATAGATTTTATATTTTAATTAGAGAAATTTTACGAGATGAAGAAAAAAAAGTTATGGCATAAAGAAAAGAAACGCTATAACAGAAATTACATTATTTGTAAGCTATATAACATAAAATATGTATATGCCCCAAAACTTACTTCCAAATGTTTACAAAGATTGTTACTCTATGCCAATCTTAGGTTGATACACCATACCAATTTTTCCAAGAAATAAAACTCATAATCTTTGAAGAGAGTTTACCCCACTTACCAACACGACGAGGCCCATACCTACTACTTAGTTGAACCAACGAGTTGTCAAAACATGACCTAGCTGATGTAAAAAGTTGTTTCTAGAAGCATCTAGGACCACTCGAACCTCCCCGACGGCCTCCTCCCCAGTCAAAAATAGAGAACAAGAAAAAAAAAAGGACTCATTCACAAAAAGATCAATCTCACACAAACGGATTGCGTGCAACAGGTATTTGTTTGAATCACAATTTGCCGATCTATGATTTTTTTAATTTAGATTTGGCGATGTTTTTCTGGGGATGTCAGTTGGCTTTGTAAATTGCATTGCTGCTTAATGTTTTGTTTGGAGTAAACTGAATCTGTTGTATGCTGTGGTGTTTGTAGACTGTTGTAATAGCTTAACGATTAGTAGAAAATTCCACTTTATCCTTCCTGCATTGTTGGTTGCTGTGACAAACTCTGTATCTGATGTTAGAAAAAAAGAACAAATGAAGAAACATAATGAATTTTATCATTGCAAGGCTGATTTAGGGAAGGATAGCAAATCCCGTTGGCTAGATAGGGTGCTGTTGTTGTAATCTTCTTGGTAGATGGTCTTTGCTTAACCCTCAATTCTTAACACTGAAGATTCTTTTTGGTAGAGAAGGCTAAGGTCTTATTTGGATCAGTGTCTGGTTGATTGTATATTATTATAGAGAAATGTGTCTAACTTAGTTCATGCAAGGCAATGTGGAGCCCTATTTTATTTATATAGGGTGAAGTTCGGGCAATTTGATGTACAGTGAGATAGTAGATTAAAAAGTTCTCATTGATGCTTTACTATCATTTCCTGCCTTGTCGGTAGGTGTGCAAGATTCATGCATGAATGTTTCATCCGCTGCAAAGTTGGATAAAAATTGTATAACTTTCGGTATTGGGTAATTTAGAAAAAAGATATCATTCTTGAACTTGGAGTCCTTGTTATTTTGCTTGTTGACCTTTTCGAATGACGTGTCTGGAGAGTATTTATTACGTCAAGCCAGATTATCTTTCTCTCCCTACTAAAAAAAGGAAATTAAAAAGATAAGTTATCTGCTCTTTTCTGTGAATCCATAATTACTGGATTGAGTAATTGCATTCAAGAAAGCCCGTCCACGAGTGAGCAGCTTTCTTAGGTTATTAGTGGAAAATCACTCACTTTTTGATGGTGCTCTTGGGTGCTATCGTTCAGAAATCCATTGCTTCTTCCATTACACACAACATACCGAGGGCATGAACCTAGATAGGAGGATGTGGAGATTGATGATTAGGGTAGAATTTTAGTAGAGAGTCGAGTGTTGTCTAGTTTCCCTAGTCACTACTATTATTATTACTCCTGCTATCTTATTCGTTGATGATTTTATTATTGCTTGATGTTCCCCTTGTTTCTGTTATCATTTTCTTTTTGTGTTGTTTCTATGTTTCTTTTCTCCGCTATTTTTTTCATGACTTCTTCACTTCAGTATCTCCTTTCGTTAATGATTTTTCTTATACTTGAGCCGAGGGTCTATCGAAAACCTCTCTACCTTCACATGGCAGGGGTAAGGATGCACTACCCTTCTCAGACCCTACTTGTAGTGTTACACTGGGTTTTTTGTTGTTCAGGCTTCTTAAATGTGGATACATTGGATGCTGGTGTTTTTGTTGATTATATATTGTCTTTTGATGTTGTCAAGGTACTTGGTCGTGCTAGTGCTGTTGGATATCAAGTGATCAAAGCCAATAAGGATGAGTGTGGTGGGTTTTGACTTCGGAAATGAAAGTGGCGTTGTTGCGGTTGCTAGGCAGCGAGGAATTGATGTTGTACTTAATAACGAATCAAAAAGGGAAACTCCAGCTGTAGTCTGCTTTGGAGAGAAGCAACGATTTCTCGGTACTGCAGGCGCAGCGTCAAGCATGATGAACCCAAAGAATACCATTTCTCAGATAAAGAGGTTAATAGGGCGACAATTTTCGGATCCTGAGCTGCAAAGAGATCTTAAGGCACTGTCCTTCTTGGTAACTGAAGGGCCTGATGGATATCCCTTGATCCATGCACGCTATTTGGGTGAAATGAGAACTTTTACACCTACCCAGGTTCTTGGAATGGTGTTTTCGGATCTGAAGACTATAGCAGAGAAGAATCTCAATGCAGCAGTAGTTGATTGTTGCATTGGAATCCCAATTTATTTCACTGATCTTCAGAGGAGAGCTGTAATGGACGCAGCCACCATTGCTGGCTTGCATCCTTTGCATCTAATGCACGAGACAACAGCTACTGCATTAGCATATGGTATTTACAAGACGGATTTACCTGAAAATGATCCACTGAACATTGCTTTTGTTGATGTTGGGCATGCAAGCTTTCAAGTTTGTATTGCTGGCTTCAAGAAAGGCCAATTGAAGATATTGGCTCATTCATTTGATAGAAATCTTGGTGGGAGGGATTTTGATGAAGCTCTTTTCCAACATTTTGCTGCAAAGTTCAAGGAAGAATACAAAATTGATGTTTTTCAAAATGCTAGGGCATGCATTAGACTTCGAGCTGCTTGTGAAAAGTTGAAAAAGGTTCTCAGTGCAAACCCTGAGGCACCTTTGAATATAGAGTGTTTAATGGATGAGAAGGATGTTAGAGGATTTATCAAGAGGGAGGAATTTGAGCAAATCAGCATCCCTATACTGGAGAGAGTGAAGAAACCACTGGAGAAAGCTCTTGCTGAAGCTGGGCTTACTACTGAGAACATTCATGCAGTTGAGGTTGTTGGGTCAAGCTCTCGAGTGCCCGCAATTATGAGAATTTTGACAGAGTTCTTCGGCAAGGAACCAAGGCGCACCATGAATGCAAGTGAATGTGTGGCCAAAGGATGTGCACTGCAATGCGCTATTCTCAGTCCTACTTTTAAAGTGCGAGAATTCAAGGTAACAACTTGTCAGCCTTGCATTCTCTTCACCAAATATATCTTTCCACAGTTATCTTGGATTCAGGGATTCAATTTCACCATGTGTTGCAATGTTGTTGGTAATCCGTATTATTTACGAAGGCACTGATTTAATATGTGAAGATAAATTTTGAAACATGCTTTCGGTTTTTTCTCTTGTCTTATTTGGTGGTCTGAGTATGATCTATTTTGGTTAATGAATGACAAATTGGAGGTAGAAGCAATTGTGTTCTTGAAGGATGAAGTAAATGCACAATTTGTTATAGAACTACTAAGATTTCTGTTGAAGCAAATGCTACCTGTGTTACTATTAACATTTACTAAAAGATTATTTTCTAGTTGCACATCAAGCTCCCAGCAAAATAATTAATGTGATTTATGAGTGTAAGAACTGTACTAACAGTTTTAATTGGCTAATTGAAGGTCAATGAGAGCTTCCCTTTCTCAATTGCATTATCGTGGAGGGGTGCTCCTGATGCACAAAATGGAGCTCCAGAGAATAATCAGAGCACAATTGTTTTCCCCAAAGGAAATCCGATACCCAGTGTGAAAGCTCTCACATTCTATAGATCTGGCACATTTACAATAGATGTACAGTATGCTGATGTCACTGAACTGCAGGCGCCGGCAAAAATCAGTACTTACACGGTATTTCAGAGTTTCAGTCACTAATTAGTTTCTATGATTTCTTTTCTAAAAATTAGAGGAAAATATATCCTCTTGTTTTCAGGTGAGTCTTTGGCTCACTTTGATTTTGTTTGGTCTCTTTGACAGATCGGACCATTCCAATCTTCAAATGGTGAAAGGGCCAAACTAAAAGTTAAAGTACGCCTAACCCTGCATGGTATTGTCTCAATTGAGTCTGCAACTGTAAGTCCAGAGATTTGTAGTTTTCTCCCCTTTTTTCTTTTTCAGTTACTTAGTGAATCAAAATAATATTATCTAATCTTATGGTTTTCGCCTGCAATTTAGCTTTTAGAAGAAGAAGAGATGGATGTCCCTATTGTGAAAGAGACACCAAAGGAACCTGCCAGAATGGAAACAGATGAAGCTTCAGCTGATGCTGCACCTTCAATTACAGCGGAAACTGATGTAAATATGCAAGATGCTAAAGGAGCTGCAGCTGCTTCAGGGGCTGAGAATGGTGTTCCAGACTCTGGAGATGAACCTGTCCAAATGGAGTCAGATGCTAAGGTAACATCACTCTTTCACACCTTTTAATTACTGCTTTTGCTAGATCAAACTCTGGCATCTCAATTTGTCAGGATTTTTTTTGTGCATGTATTCATGAATGAACCAGTGTTCACCTATCGTGAGCATTATTGCACAAGCGTAGTGAGTGACGGAAGATCTAACTGAACCCCCTTTGCAAGAAAATAAAGTACTCCATAAATAGAGCCGATTAAAGCTTTATTGTATTTATCTATAAACGTAAGCAAAACTTTATTATACATGAAAAAAGCAAGATATATTGTTCCTGTCTTAAAAGAACCACATTGGTAATTTACATTTATAATATATGACTACAAGACAAAGATTCATGTCTTTAAGACTATTTTAATCCTTGAGAGGCATCAGTGTAGTGCTTTTTTTGCTTAATTAATGTCAGGATATAACTAATATTCTTTTGTTTCAGCGTGTTAGCTCACAGATGTCGGTAAAAATTAGCATTTATTGTGTTCATTTTCTTGCAGGTTGAAGCCCCTAAGAAAAAAGTCAAGAAGACATGTGTACCAGTGACAGAGATTGTTTATGGTGCAATGGCAGCTGCTGATGTTCAGAAGGCTGTTGAGAAAGAATTTGAAATGGCTCTTCAGGACCGTGTTATGGAAGAGACGAAGGACAAGAAGAATGCTGTTGAGTCCTATGTTTATGACATGAGGAATAAGGTATTTGTTGGCCTTATTGTGGTTGTAGGAAAACATTTTTTGTATGTCTCTGACAAGTCTCCCCTTAATTATCCAGCTTTCGGATAAATATCAAGAGTTTGTAACTGATTCGGAAAGAGAACAATTTATTGTTAAACTTCAAGAAGTGGAAGATTGGTTGTATGAAGATGGAGAGGATGAAACTAAGGGTGTTTATATTGCCAAGCTTGAGGAGCTTAAAAAGGTTGGTGTTTCTCGCATATCCTATCTCTGCTAGTCTTTTGGCTTATATAGAGCTGATTTAGTGTGAATCTTCAGCAAGGTGATCCAATTGAGCAACGATATAAGGAGTACACGGAGAGGTGTCCCATTATTGATCAATTTATTTATTGCATAAATAGCTACAGAGAGGCGGCAGTGTCAAGTGATTCTAAGTTTGATCACATTGATTTAGCAGAGAAGCAGAAGGTGTGAATCTTATTATTTTCCTTTTTTTCTTTTTTTCTTTTTGGTTTTGGGGGGGGGGGGGGTTTCATATTCCATCCCTGTTCTTCCTGAAAATGTGGTTTGATGCTTATGGTTGTCTTGCCCTTCCTAGGTTTTGAATGAGTGTGTTGAAGCTGAGGCTTGGTTTAGAGAGAAAAAGCAGCAGCAGGATGCTCTTCCAAAATATGCCAACCCTGTTCTTTTGTCAGCTGATGTTCGAAAGAAAGCAGAGGCACTTGATAGGTACTGTTGTTCATTGATTTTTCTTTTTCTTGATAACTGTGGTGTTTCCACGGGGTACCTGCTACCTTCCACCAACAAAGGTACCGTGTAATTCGGTCCACCAAGGATAGGACAAATGAGAAGTAATCAATTAGTGTTTTTGCCTTTACTGGGATTTTGCCGTAACTCGTAGATCACAATATCGGGCTAATTTTTTTTTTTGTTTTTGCAAAGTCTCTGTTGATATCATTTCTTGCTTTGCTAGTTGCTCTGTCGTTCCATGTTAGAGCACCTCTTTGTTTGTTTCTCACTTCCCTATTTCTCCATCTGCTTAACCCACTTGTCAACTCTCTGTTTCTACAGGGTCTGTAGGCCTATAATGACAAAGCCTAAGCCAGCTAAGCCAGCAACTCCTGAAACACCATCACCTCAATCTCCTCAAGGAGGTGAGCAACAACCTCAGGGTGCAGAGAGTCCCAATGCAGGAAATGCAAATTCTACTGAAGGTGCCAGTGCTGGCAGTGAAGTACCACCTGCTGCTGAGCCAATGGATACGGACAAATCTGAGACACTGCCAAATGAGTTGGTTTGATCTTCAAGGATTTATGAAGGAAAAGACTCGGTTTGGTTTGCATTACTTTTCTTCATTTTACCCTTATATTTTTTAGAAGACCTATAGCAGCAATCAACATTTTGTCATTAAATTGTTGTGATCAATTTCGGCCATACGGATGTCTTGTCAAGTTATATCATTGATAACGACTCTCAAAGATCCTGTCTTTCAGAGGGTTTTGATGTGAACAATTGCTATTCTCTTACATTTCTCTTGGTGGCTAAATGATTTATTGAGCTGTGTTTGGCTCCTTGTAACTAGAATATATTACCCTTCATTAAAAACACTTGTTTTCCTTTTCTCCGTGCAATTATGGTCTTATCTAAATTGGCTTGGAGCAAGAACTAGCTTATGCTTGTGATCAACTATTCATGATGGTGGAATTCTTCCCTGAAGTTAAAAAATTATCTAACCATATGCAGGAATTAGTGTCGGGAAGAGCCCAACATGTATTATTTATTTTGTCTCAATTTATGTGATTCGGATATGATATTCTTGTTAATTTTTTAAATATGTTTTTTCAAATATTTTATATTACTAGTTTAAAGTATGTGCTTTGTACGTGCTTTAATATAAAACGACAAGAATAATAAACTTTTAACAAAATTATTAACCTTATAATAAATATAATTATTATTGAATTCAATATATTTTGAACATGTATGAATTAGTTATATAGAATTCGTAATTATGGATATTTATTATATAAAGATAATATGTTAAGTGGGGTACATTTACAATTTATTAAATTTGTCAATAAATTTCAATTAGACATTCAAATTATGATATATTTCAATTACATACGTAAACACATGATAAGCTTTTCCTATTAAATACTTTTGATTCTGAATTAATTTATTTGAATATTTTCAGATGTTTATTACACATTTCATTCATTGTTAAATTTGTCAATAAACTTCAATTAGACACTCGAATTATGATATATTTCAATTGCATTCATGAACACATGATAAACTTTTCCTATTAAATACTTTTGATTTTGAATTATTTTATTTAGATATTCTTAGATGTTTATTATATATTTAATTTAATGTTATAGAAGTGTCAAAAACGAGTGTCCTGAATTTAGTTTACACCCAAATAAAAACAAGTAAAACATAAAATTAAAATTTTAACATTGAAATTAAAAGTGAATGTACATGAAAAGATACTATTTATACTTTAGCTACATACGGAGAACTTCAGCAAAGCCATATAGTTTCTAAAAATATGATGAATTATCAAAAACTCAATTATCTAAAATACCATTTAATTCTGGACAAATTGTCAAAAAGAAATATATGATATAATAACACTAAAACTAATATTTAAATTCTCAAATCACAAATAAGTTTATTTCTATGATTCAATACTATAAATATTTCAATTGATAAAAAATATTTATATCTCACCTATTTTTCTTGAAAAAATTTTCAATTAATAATTATCTATCAAAATTTTCTAGTATAAACCTCAAAATCATACAAAAATCATAAATAAAATTTCTCAAATAATAATTATCTATCGTGAATTCATGCTATTGTAAATACCACGAGTATACTAAAATTAAAAGTAGTAAGTAAAAAAGTTGTCCAAAGTCCCAACTCCCTTTTTCATATATTCAACAACATTGTTCGGTATGTTTAATTTCTTCTTGCTGTTATATTTTGTGTGTACACTCTTTTCCACTTTCAAGTCATAGATGAAATTCATGATTTATTAAGTACAACTCAGTTTACCGCTCATATCTAATTTTATCTTAAGCCATAAATAAAGAAAATATAACGTTCAAGTAAGCTTAATAAGGTTTAGATTTCACTTGCCTCAATTACTAGCCAAATCAAGCAATAACCGAAGTTTTTCCCCTCGAATTCACACTGGAAACATCACAATCTAATCAAATATTGCATCACAATCACATAATGAATCTAATGACACTAAAATCAATTAATTCGGGTGATAAAAACAAAATGATAAAAAATTCTATGCCGAAAAAAGTAGTCAAAATCTGAAAATTAATACATGAAAATGTTCTCCTCGTAATAAGGATCCCAACAGTAAAAATCGTTTCAAAATCAGAGTTAAAATGAGGTAGAAATCATCAAATTAGTATTAGAAATCAAGGTCCAAAAAAATTCCCAAATTCCACCATTAAAATCCCAAAATCATAAGTCAAAAACACAAATTAATCAATAAAAATGGAAGAAATAGATTAGAAAATAGTTACCCAATTGATTTGCCTTGAAAAACATTGAAGTTCCACCCTAACACGAAACTTGGAATATTAAAATGATGGAAATGTATTAAATCTGTCACTTAAGAAGTCTAATGTTTCAGACATGATTTACTCTCCACGAACGCGGATGTCAAGGCTGCTTACACTCCACAAACGTAGATTGGTCATCTGCGAATGCGAAGGCCAAGCTAGCCCAGCTCGTGAACGCGGAGGTCTAACCACATTGACCTCCGCGAACGTAAAGAAATAGGCGTGATCGTGGAGTACAGACTTACATGCACCAGAAACAGTTGAGAACCAACAAAACATAGCATAATTAAATCACAACTAGGACCCTCAAAATTTATTGGGAACCCCGTGAACAAAAACTAAACATGGAACCTTACGAGAAATGACGTTCGGACTCAATGGAACTGTCAGAATTCGATTTCGAGGTCTCCTGAACTCGAAACCTAGAAAAGCTCGCTTAAACTAGTTTAGGATTCAAATATTCAAAATATTCTCGGAAGCTCTTAATATTATAAAGAAGTCATTTCTAACATTAGATTCATCACCTAGAACCAATGGAACTGATGGAATTTTGATTCGAATTCCCAAACTTCGAATGTTGACCAAAGTCAAATTTATGATCCAAAAGAACTAAAAATGCAATTTTGGGTTCAAAATCTCCTTTTTAACTCCGCATTCAACTCTGCAAGTTTCCCTAAACTAGATTCTGTGCTGGAGCTAATGAAATCGATAAAATCGAACTCCGACACTCAAAGCTCAAGATGACCTCAAAACTCAAAAAAATTCAACTTAAACCTTTAAAAACACCTTCTTTTGTAAAACTTAAACTTGTTACAAGATTTTCGAAATTCGACGTCTTAACTTAACCAAAATGACTTGAAGAAACTTTCAGAAAGGGCAAAATAGTAATTTAGTTGAAATTTCTAAAAATGAGTTTAGGATCATTACAGTATCAAAGAGAAAGAAGAAATATTTTAAGAAATGTTTTTGCAAAGACACTATTCAATTGCTACTTGATACTATAAAAGTATATGAACTTTGATGATGTTACAACCCAAGCCAAGAGCCTAGACGTGATTGGCGGATGGAGAACCCGAAGGAACCCCAAACAAACCTCATAGCATATCATTACACATCCTTGATCGCGGAAGCAATATAAAACAACATCATAAACAATAACAAGGGGAAATTGGGACTAAGGGAAAATGAGTTAAATTAAAATAGCTTGAATATCATAAGTGAGTCAAGGCTCAAGCATAATACGCATCTTGTCCAATAACACCTCTAACATAGAACTTAGCGGGAGCGAAGACAAGCAATCGGGCTCACCCTCATAGTCAAAGCATACAAAATAAAAGATTGTCTTTAATACATAGTATAGGAATGTAGACCAATGTCCTCAGCATGGAGGATTCACCAACTAGCTTGAATGGATACCACTAGACACGTGGAGGAAGATGATGACCAAATGGAGCTCCGGTTCCTACATGGTAACATCATATAGGCATAGAGTATGCATTAGTACATTTGAATGTACTAAGTATGTAAAATGTAATGCAACAAGAGATAGACAACATAATCAAAATGCATAAACATAGACAATGGATAGCATATAACAAGATGATATGCATGAATGAATGCTTCTAGTGAAAATCATGCTCATATAGATTATAATACATATTTAAAAAGAGATCATCATCATAGACCAAACAAATAGTGCTTGGAATCCAAGGCTTAACACCCCCTTGGTAGTGGTCGAAGTACCAACCCCTCAACATGGTTAATGGACTTCTCATCCTCTCTCATAGTGGTCAAGGTACTAACCTCTCAACATGGTTCTGGTCAACATGCAATACTATAGAAATTCATCATGAAATTATCACATATACATCATTCTTTCATCATCATAAAGTTATATATCTCATATGCCAAGCATTAGGCCTTCAACAATCCAAGAATCATAATCCGGACAGTTTATCAAACACTTGACGGGTGTATAATGGGGGTATAAGACCATGCAATTTAGAGATGAATCATGCAAGTAAATCCATTGTAAAACCATCAATCAACACCTTGCAACACCCTCAGGCAATATACATTGAAACCCTTCATCAACTCTCACACTGAATCTAAGATTTAAAGCTCTAAACATGCTAAAACAATCTTACTTTCATGAACTCAAATCATTGTGTAGTAAATTTCTTAATATACAAACTCACATATAAAATCAACTTTTAAATCATGCAATTTAAGTAGAAAGAGGATTGGGCACCATGGGGGAAAGAACCCAATGGTTGAAACCCACATACCTTAGCTTTGGAGAGAGTTCTTGATAAAGATTGAAAATGGAGGCTTGAAGCTTGAAGGAAATCCTTATATCCGAAAGAGATTTGGACACTTGATTTTGGAGTGAAATATTAGTGTAAGAGTTTGAGAGAGTATTTTATCAATACAATGAAGAACTTAGGGGTTTTGGGACCTTGAATGATCATAAAAATGTCAATCTAGAGCTTATAAAGGGTGGGAAAGTACCAAAATAACCCTTTCTAAAAAGCTGCCTAACAGTTGTTACGGGCCCCTTTACAACCCGCAGGTAGCAATAAGACTCGTAGGACCCCTCACATGACCCCCAGACTCAATTTTGAAGTCTCTGAAAATTGCTACGAGCCTGACCTACAAGTCATACCTCGACCTACGACTCGTAATTATAGGCTCGTATTGCAACTCTGCACTGGCAGACTTCAGTAAAATGACCATAACTTTTGACTCTGAACTCTAAATGAGGTGATACAAAGTGTGTTGGAAAGCTAACTCAAAGGGCTTTCATTTGACATGTTGTGAGCCACCCAGTTTCAAGTATGGTAAAAGTTATGCTAGTTTAAAGTTGACCCTTGCATGAACCATCATCCAAAACTCAATTCTTAGGGAAGTTTTGAACTCATTGAGGTATTAGGAGTCTCCCATGAACCTAATACAACCCCAACCTAATTAAATGAGGCTTGAAACATGGATACAAGAGCATGGAGCTACGGGTGTCACAAATGACATCAAAGAGGAATATGCAGTTCTTCAATGTAAAGATTGCTCAATTATAGGTTAATACCATCAAAGTTTAGTATTTAACAAATAAAGTATGCGTTTTAATAATTTTCTCTTAGTTGTTTTTTAAGAAAAAAGAAGTTCAATCTTATATGGTATCGATGGGGTATCAATATATTATGAAGTATTATAGATGATTAAATGTAGTCCTATGTGATATTGATAGAACATCAATATATTAATGGAGTATCATAGAGGATTAAATTCAATCTTATATGATACTGCTTCGGTATCAATATACTAATAGAGTATCTCGGGGTAGTGATGCTGACGATATGCGTGAAATAAAAAAAATAAGATGAGTGGGTAAATAATTTGGACTAGATCCATTTTTGTTAAATAGTTTCACAGTTGACTTAAGAGTCTGTTTTGCTTAGCTTAAAAGTTGGTCAAGCCTGCTTTTAAACTTTTTTTAGCTTATAAAAGTGTTTGACAATTTTCAAAACTGTTTAAAAAAAGTTAAAATTTATTTAAAATAAGTTAAAAGTTAAAAGTAGCAATCCCTCTCCCCCTCCTCCCC
>JAOTQR010000011.1:15843508-15859959 GCA_025774065.1 Solanum ossicruentum | reverse complement strand
AGTTGTTAAGTTTCATTATTTCTTTTATTTTTTCATTAGTTTTTACTGCAAAATTGTTAGTAGTCCAACTTTTCTTCTTGTTTAAAGAATTGAGGATTGCAAAAATTTCATCTTAAATTGTGCATATAAAATTTACTTAAATAATAAGTTTTTATTGATATTGAATTAAAATATAAATTTATTTTACTTTATTTTATTTGTTTAGATAGAAAAATCTTAAAGTGATAAATTTTTACAATGTTAACAGCTTAAAGGGTATTTCAGACTTTTTTAATTAAAAAGCTACTTAACAACACTTATGTGCCAAATACATCAACAATTCTTTTTCAGGTACAACACTTTTATCCAAACACATATTTGCTTATTTTTCAAATAAATTTCAGCACTTTAAAAAGAGCTATTTTTTCAGCTAAGCCAAACGAGCTCTTAATTTTTTTTATGAAGTTTTCCCTTTTTTAATTTGTACAATGATTTTTTAAATTATATATTATTGTATGTGTGTACAAACATATTTTTATAATCTTATGTAATAGTTTATGTATATATATATTAGGGGATAGTTATTTATCAAGTTTTAAACTAATTTTATAAAAAACACATAAGAAATTTTGTATATTGTTGTGTATCAAATATATATTTTTGTAGTATATTGAATTTGTGCCATTAGATTCACGAAGAGAGAACATTCTAGAATAGCTCTAGACACATCTAGGACCACTGGAACCTCCCTATTCCAAATAAAAGAAAAACGGAAGTAATTTATAAAAGTCGAAAATTCTACGCAAACCCCTCTAGTTCCTTCATCCATTACATATTGCTCTCTCCTTTAAACCCTTGTATTTTTTTTTCCTAATCATAGTATCCTTCCTCCTTTTGCCTCTCAAAAGATCAAATCGGATTCCACTAAGTTCTATTCTTCCTCTTCAAGGTATCCTTTGAATCTCAATTTGCAGATCTATGAATTTGTTTATACTTTTAGGAATTTGTTTTCACTGTTGATTGTTTGCTCCGTTTAGATTTGGCGATCTTTAGCTGGTGATGTAGTATTGTAGATTATTTTAACAGTTCGTATTGTTAATTGCATGCTGCTTAATATGTTTTGTTAGGAGTAAACTGAATCTATTGTCTGTTGTGCTGATATAGACTGTCTTAAGCTTTATGATTAGTAGAAAACTGCAGTTCATCGTTCCTGCATTGTTGGTTGCTATGGCCAACTCTTGAATCAATGAAGAAGCATAAGAGAGTTTATTGTCGAAGATCCCTTAGGCTAGATTGGGTGCTGTTGTAATTGACTAGGTAGATAATCTTTGCTTAAACCTCAATTAGATCAATTCGGAATAGAGCAGGCTAATGTCTTATTTGGATAGGTGTATGATTGAGTTGATATTATGGTAAAATGTCTGACCAAGTGTATAAAAGGAAAAGTGGAGCCTATTTTTTTATTGATATAGGGTGACTTTGGTGTATAGATTGTATATGAAGGAAAATGAAGTGTAGTTTCCTGCCTTGTCAGTAGGTTTGTGAGCTCATTCATGCATGAACGTTTCCTCAGCAGTAAGATTAGATAAAAATTATATACTTCAACTCTGGATATCGGGGAAATTAGGGGGAAAAATCATTCTTGAACTTTGAGTCCGTGTTATTTTGATTGTTGATCTCTTTAATGGCGTGTCTGGAGATTCTTGATCACGTCACACCATCTTATTTACTCTTTTTACTATAACATTAAAAAAAGAAAAGGAAACTTATTTGCTTTCATTGTGTGAATCCATAATTACTGTATAGAGTAATTGCATTCCAAGAAAGCCTGCCCGTAGGTGATCAATTTTCTTAGGTTATTAATGGAAAATCAATCGCTTTTTCAATTTGCTCTTGGGACCTACCGTTTAAAACCCGTAGATGCTTTTGTGCAGATTTACATACAGTGGATGCTGGCGTTTTAGTTGTTTCTCCTCTTTTGATGTTGTCCAGGTACTTTCTTGTGCTGTAGTAACTGCAGCCAGAAAAAATGAGCGTGGTTGGTTTTGACTTTGGGAATGAGAGTGGTGTTGTTGCGGTTGCTAGGCAGAGAGGAATTGATGTCGTACTTAATAATGAATCAAAAAGGGAAACTCCAGCTATAGTCTGCTTTGGAGAGAAGCAAAGATTTCTTGGTACTGCTGGTGCAGCATCAAGCATGATGAATCCAAAGAACACTATTTCTCAAATAAAGAGGCTAATAGGGCGGCAATTTTCAGATCCCGAGCTGCAAAGAGATATTAAGGCACTTCCCTTCTCAGTAGCTGAAGGGCCTGATGGATATCCCCTGATCCATGCGCGCTATTTGGGAGAAGTGAGAACTTTTACACCTACCCAGGTTCTTGGAATGGTGTTTTCGGATCTCAAAACTATAGCAGAGAAGAATCTCAATGCAGTAGTAGTTGATTGTTGCATTGGAATTCCTGTTTATTTCACTGATCTCCAGAGAAGAGCTGTAATGGATGCAGCCACTATTGCTGGCTTGCATCCTTTGCATCTAATTCATGAGACAACAGCTACTGCATTAGCATATGGTATTTACAAGACAGATTTACCTGAAACTGACCCACTGAATGTTGCTTTTGTTGACGTCGGGCATGCAAGCTTGCAAGTTTGTATTGCTGGCTTCAAGAAAGGCGAACTGAAGATATTGGCTCATTCATTTGACAGAAATCTTGGTGGGAGGGATTTTGACGAAGCTCTTTTCCAACATTTTGCTGCAAAGTTCAAAGAAGAATACAAAATTGATGTTTTTCAAAATGCTAGGGCATGCATTAGACTTCGAGCTGCTTGTGAAAAGTTGAAGAAGGTTCTTAGTGCAAACCCTGAGGCACCTTTGAATATAGAGTGTTTAATGGATGAGAAGGATGTTAGAGGATTTATCAAGAGGGAGGAATTTGAGCAAATCAGCATCCCTATACTGGAGAGAGTGAAGAAACCACTGGAGAAAGCTCTTGCTGAAGCTGGGCTTACTACTGAGAACATTCATGCAGTTGAGGTTGTTGGGTCAAGTTCCCGAGTGCCTGCAATTATGAGGATTTTGACAGAGTTCTTCGGCAAGGAACCGAGGCGCACCATGAATGCTAGTGAATGTGTGGCCAAAGGATGTGCACTGCAATGCGCTATTCTTAGTCCTACCTTTAAAGTGCGCGATTTCAAGGTAACAACTTGTCAGCTTTGTATTCTCTTGGTCAATATATTTTCCCATAGACATTTGGATTTAGGATTTTCAGCTTCATATTATATAACCCAAACAAAACAAAATTATTCATGTAGGCACCAATTTAGTATGTGAAGATAATTATTCGAACATGCTTTTGATTTTTCCTTTGTTTTATTATTCGTCTGCATGGGACCTATTTGTTTCACTTGAATCTAGTGTGAATCTGAGGGTTATGAATGACAAATTGGAGGTAGGAGAAATTGTCTTCTTGAAGGATGAAGGAAATGCACGATTTATTATAGAGCTATTAAGGTTTTTGTTGAAGCAAATGCCAGCTGTGTTCCTATTAACCTTTACTAAAAGATTATTTACTAGTTGCACATGAAGCTCCCTGGAAAAATTAATGTGATTTATGAGTGTAAGGTCTGCGTACATTTTTCCCTCCTTAGACCTTGCTTGTGGGATTCCACTAGGTATGTTGTTGTTGTTGTATGAGTGTAAGAACTGTACTAAGGGTTCTAATTGGCTGATTGAAGGTCAATGAGAGCTTCCCTTTCTCAATTGCATTATCATGGAAGGGGCCTGCTCCTGATGCACAAAATGGAGCTCCAGAGAACCACCAGAGCACGATTGTTTTCCCCAAAGGAAATCCAATACCCAGTGTAAAAGCTCTGACATTCTACAGATCTGGCACATTTACAGTAGATGTACAGTATGCTGATGTCAGTGAACTGCAGGCGCCAGCAAAGATCAGTACTTACACGGTATTTCACAGTTCACTTACTAATTAGAATCCTATGTTTTTTTTTTCAACTCGAGGAAAATAGATTCTTTGCTTTCTGGTGAGTCCTTGGCTCACTTGGATTCTCTTTGAACATTTTGACAGATTGGACCATTCCAATCTACGAAGGGTGAAAGGGCTAAACTAAAAGTCAAAGTACGCCTAAGCTTGCATGGTATTGTCTCCGTTGAGTCTGCAATGGTAAGTCCCGAATTTTTTTTTTCCAATTATCTTCTAAGTGGAAACAATATCATCTAATCTCATGGTTTTGGTTTGTAATTTAGCTTTTGGAAGAAGAAGAGGTGGAAGTCCCAGTTGTCAAAGAGACGGCTAAGGAACCTGCCAAAATGGAAACAGATGAAGCTTCAGTTGATGCTGCTCCTTCAACTACATCGGAGACCGATGTTAATATGCAGGATGCAAAAGGAGCTTCAGCTGCTTCGGGGGCTGAGAATGGTGTTCCAGAGTCTGGAGACAAACCTGTCCAAATGGAGACAGATGCTAAGGTAACACATCACTCTTTCACTTCCTATAATTACTGTTTGAGCTAGTTAATGTTTCCAATCAGTCACTTGATTGTTGGTGGTCCAACTATGCATGTCTTCAAATCGTCAGGATTTGATTTATGCATGTACCATAGGGAGCTTATGAGTGAGCTAGTGTTCACCTATATTTTAATCCTTAAATGAATCACTGTAGTGTTTTTGTCGTTTGATTAATGTTGGATTGTAACTTGAATTCTCCTTTTTCCAGTGTATTAGCTTGTAGATGCTGGTAAAGCTTAGTAATTATTGTTGTCATTTCTTGCAGGTTGAAGCCCCTAAGAAAAAGGTCAAGAAGACATCTGTCCCAGTGACTGAGCTTGTTTATGGTGCAATGGCAGCTGCTGATGTTCAGAAGGCTGTTGAGAAAGAATTTGAAATGGCTCTTCAGGACCGTGTAATGGAAGAGACGAAGGACAAGAAGAATGCTGTTGAATCCTATGTTTATGACATGAGGAATAAGGTATTTGTTGGCCTTATTGTAGTTGTAGGAAAACATTTTTTGTTTGTCCCTCTGACAAGTCTCCCCTTAATTATCCAGCTTTCGGATAAATATCAAGAGTTTGTAACTGATTCAGAAAGAGAACAATTTATTGCTAAACTTCAAGAAGTGGAAGATTGGTTGTATGAAGATGGAGAGGATGAAACTAAGGGTGTATACATTGCCAAGCTCGAGGAGCTTAAAAAGGTAGGCGTTTCTTGCATTTCCTATTTTTGCTAGTCTTTTTAGCATATCTGGAGCTGATTTAGTGTGAATCTTCAGCAAGGTGACCCGATTGAGCAACGATACAAGGAATATGCGGAGAGGGGTCCTGTGATTGATCAATTAATTTATTGCATAAATAGTTACAGGGAGGCGGCAATGTCAACTGATCCTAAGTTTGATCACATTGATTTAGCAGAGAAGCAGAAGGTATGCATATATTTGCTTGATCTTACTATTTGCCTTTTCTTTTCTTCCTCATGTGCTCACCCATTTTCTTCTTGAGAATGCGGTTTGATGCCTATTGTTTCTCTTGCACTTTCTAGGTTTTGAATGAATGTGTCGAAGCTGAGGCTTGGCTCAGAGAGAAAAAGCAGCAGCAGGATGCTCTTCCAAAATATGCCAACCCTGTTCTTTTGTCAGCTGATGTTCGAAAGAAAGCCGAGGCTCTTGACAGGTACTTTTGTTTACTGATATTTTTTTGCCATAACTTGGTAGATATCATTTCTTGCTTCTCTAATCACGCTGTCCGTCTTCCACGTAGGAGCACCTCTTTGTTTCTTTCTTCCCTATTTCTCCACCTGTTTAGTCAAATTGTCATTTTTGAGGTAATATTTGTTTCTACAGGGTCTGTAGGCCTATAATGACAAAACCTAAGCCAGCGAAGCCAGCAACTCCTGAGATGCCATCACCTCCATCTCCTCAAGGAGGTGAGCAACAACCTCCGAGTGCAGAGAGTCCTAATGCAGGAAATGCAAATGCAACTGAGGGTGCCAGTGCTGGCAGTGAAGTACCCTCTGCTGCTGAGCCAATGGAGACGGACAAATCGGAGACTGCACCAAATGCTTCATGAGTCAAGTTGATGGTTTGATCTTCAAAGAGGTTTATGAAGCCATAGACTTTGTTCGGTTTGTATTACTTTTTTCGTTTCCCCCTCAACTTCTAAAGGACCTGTAATAGCAATCAACATTTGTCGTTAGATTGGTGTGATCAATTTTGGCCGGCCATGGCCTGTCAACCGATATTATTGGTAACGACACTCTAAAATCCCGTTTTTCAGGGGCTTTTTGTTAATGTGAAATTCAATTGCTGTTCTTTCCAACATTTCTGTTGTGATAAATGATTTGCCGAACAAATGTTTGGTACCCAGCCTTTTGATAAAAAAAAGGGCACTTCCCATCTTTTTCTCCAATTATTTTATGGCTCGGAGAAGAACAAGCTGTACTTAGAATCAGCTACTTGTACTCGTTCATGATGTGTAATATTAGGATTGCCAGCCAAAAGTCTACGATTTTATTTTAGGCATAGGAAAGTATGGGAAAGTGTAATATGATTCAGGAAGGTTATGTGCTGAAAACCATATTATACCTTGGCAATATTTGAAGGTATGATAGGACAAGTGGGGAGAGAGTTTGGCTTGAGCGTTATCAGTCTGATCCTGATGCAACTTTTTCAAGACAGTACAACAAACTAAGATTGATCTGTTTATGTGATCTTTCTACTGATTTTGAGTACGTAAATTGTCGTTCTTATCATGCTAAAAGGGAAAATGTATTTTTAATAGGAGAAGCAAACATTGTTGTTCTTATCATGCTAAAAGATAAAAGATAACGAGGGAAAATTAAACAATAGTTCCCAACAGTTGATTATTAGATGTTTCTAAGTTGGTGTTCCTAACAAATAGGTAAGATGTTGGTTTTCTCAATCCTAGTTTTGTGAAGTCGGCTTCGACTATGGAGAGATTGATGTGTACTGGAGTTAAAATGGTTACTTTTTGAAGTAAAAATTCAGTTGTGCATTAGTCGGATCAAGTTTAATTTTATATATTATTGATTTGATTTATCAATGTTTAAGTTATTAATTTTTTATCTTTAATGTTTTGATTTTTCGATAACCCAATAAGAAAATGTTAATGAAATAGATATATAATTTTTTTTTACAATTTGACATGATACGATGAGACGACATGAATGGTAAAATATGCAAATCAATTGCAAATGACAGAATGCTTTTGAAATATTTGTTGAGTACCTAAACTTAATAGTATACAATATTTAATTTCATATTCTAATTTACTTCTTTGATAGAGGACTCATACATTGGAAACCAAGCAAAGTATTGATATAATGTCAAGTGACGTTAAATTATTACTCTCTCCATCTTATTTTATGTGGTATTCTTTGATTTGACACAATGTTTAAGAAAAAAAGTAAGACTTTTGAAACTTATGATCTAAAATCATTCTGAGATATTTGTGTGGTTAAATTTTTTTTAATTAAGCGTAAAAAAGGAATTTTAATGTTAAATTGTTTCCAATTAGAGTAAGATGATATTCTTTTTGGGACGAATCAAAAAGAAAAAAGTATCATATAAAATGGAACATAGAGAGTAAAATATAATATTTGTGAAGGGATAAAATAGTAAATTATTATAGTTTTGATTGATTATTGATTTACCAAATAACCTAATACTAAAAAATCAAAACTAAATCGATATTTCGATAATTTTTTTGTAAAATTATTAAAAATTCATTAACTAAATAATTCAATATAACAATATTTTTTTAGTTTAATTTACAATCAATTCAATTTTTGCACATTCCTAAAAGTACATAAATGTACTTTTTCTTGAAATAATTAAAACAGATAAGTTTCTGGGCTTAGAAAACTTATTCAAACAATAACAACTAGTCAAATGGTTGTTTGTCAGTGATTGATGACTTACCTAAATTTTTTAAATATATGTCGTTGGAGGTGTAACGACGACTCCTTTTAGCCTTTCAAGACCTAAGTCATCCATCGACGGCTCGTAGGCCGTAGAAGGTCTCGTATGTCATCAAAAATTTGTAATTTGTATAACTTGGTTTAAAAACATCTTGATTCTCGAAATTCTATAAAATCAACACAAAAATATATCAAACCTATTAACATTACTTTGAGAACACACAAAATTTTAAATTTAAAGTATCAAACGTGCGTATTTTGACGACAAATTAGCCTTGAAGAAACTCTAACTGAAATAGTCTTCTACAAAATTTCGATATCTATAATAATAAAAAAGGTTAACCTCAATCATCAATTTCGTCAAAATAACAACAATTTAAGAAACTCATTTTTACAACAATAATAATTTGCCAATATTTTTAAATTATTCCAACAATACCCATTTGAATTTTTTTAAAAGAAAGATTAAGAATAACATGTTAAAAATATTTCAAAAATATCTTTCGTCCATATGTTAGATAAAAAAATAAATTTAAATTTAAAATTGGCCCGTTTATTTAATAGAATCTAATATATAAGATGTATATTTCATAATTAATGTACAACATTATTTATATTTATCCATGTATAATTAAACCTAAACCTAAATCTATTTGGGAGGAGACAAGAGAGGATGATTTCTGGCTAAAGTTTTACTTAGCATCTACAAATTGTTCAATTTTCCATATTCATTGCGCAAACGGCGGCGTTACAGCCCAATCTAGCGGGCAGCGTTACCACCACACCACCAGCAGCGCCGCCCTGTTGCCCATAAGATCCTTGTCACTGTATAAATATACAGAGTTCCAGTCATAGGCATGTGCGGACTGCTAGATGCACTTCTCTTCCTCTGTGTAGCATCATGAGTTTTAACAAATATTCTTTTAGGTACTGACTGTGGACACCGTACTTGCTTCTTCAAGTTGAAGTTACGATGAGAATAACGACTGTTTGTTCAAGGAGAAGTATATCCACATTTTCTTGTTTACGCCACAGAATTAAGCAGACAGGTGACTGTTGTGTGTTTCTTCTGTTAAATATATCTCGTAGATATTTTTATAATGTATATTTGTAGTAGATATGTTGTTTATATTTAGTTCGTTAGAATTAGGCTAGTCTCACGCCTAATTGAAAGCTTAGTTTTGTATATATTTGGACTTTGCATATTGTTTATGTTGAAGAAAAATATTCCCTTCTATCATGGTATCAGTTGCTTAGGGTTTGTCTTCTCGCTTTCGCTTGCCTTTCGCTACAGCTCTCTGTCCACCGCTCCTCCTCTCTTTCTTCTCTGTTTATTTCAGCCTCCAAAAATGTCGGATAACAAATCCTCGTTTCACCCTGCATTCACCGTCATCAACATCAAGACCAGTGTTCCCATTATTCTTGATATGGAGAACGTTTCTTATTCTACGTGGGCAGAGCTTTTTAAAATTCACGCAAAATCACACAGGGTCCTTCATCATATCATCCCTCCTAAAACCAAGCCTCCTCCCTTTGCATATTGTTTATGGTCAAGAAAAATATTTCCCTTATTAAAGTTAATAAATACTCATAATAAGATGAATTAATTGTTTGAAAACTACGGTAGGCAACATGTTGTCATATTTTAAATGGTATCTTTTTTTATTTATTTCGTTCCAAACAAAATATTATTGAACTTTGGAAAAAATATACAACAATATAAATGCATTTATATTCAAAGTTTAGTTTAACATAATAGCGTGGAGGAGTGCGATCTGTTCACACGTTATTCCCTCTTTGCTTCTGGTTGGCTGTTGAGCTGCCTCTCTGACTCTCTCTTCCCTTTGCCACTCCAAAATAAAATATTCTATTATTTCAGTTTAAATTTTATGTCTTTGCAGGGCAAAAATTATTTGATATAAAACACGTTATATATATATATGTGTGTGGGGGGGGGGGGGATAATAAACTACTGAGGCAGGTACTTGGTCAACATATCTGCTTCCTGCTTGAGCAGCTTGAAATTTTATATATATATATTATTTATTGTTGATATGGTCTTTAATCCATAAGAAATATCTTCATGAATGAATGTCGAACAAAATATTCGATTTGGCCTAGCAATAAGATTTCCCAATATTATGCTAAGAATAGCTAGGATTTTCAGAAAATACTATTTATTTAATGATAAATAAAAAAGATCGAAAAAATCAGTGATCTTGGTCCATATAATATATTTCATAATGGTGTTTTGAAAAAATTATATAGCATAGTGAGATGATTATGCATGCAATTCATAGCATATTAGATTTGTACATATATATTTGTGTATCTAAAAATTCTAATCGGTGATTGTCCACACACACATAATTTGTCACGTTTGAAAAATATTCATAGGTACACAAAGTTACAATCAAAAATCATATCCACATAATTTTCAATTAGAATAAGATATTATATGTGCATAGGTAAGAAAGAACTCGTGGATATTTATTATACAAATGCAAAAATGCGCATTTGTAGCGTTATTTATGAAATTTCCCTCTCTCTATAAGTATGAGATGATTAAAAACTAGCTTATCCATCTAATTATTTATACGGAAATACTTATAAGCCAAAATTATCACTTAATTATTTTCAACTTATAATTTATCTTAAAAATACTTTACGTTAGATCAAATATTCTATTATATCATTCCTAATATTTTTCTTATTACTCTTTCGAAAATAGGACTAGTGAAAGATGTGTATTACGTAATAATGTATGATACAAGACATTATATTGTTTTCATCTCAACTGTATGTAACTATACGAAATTGGAAAATATATGGTTATAATGCATTCTCTTCCATTGTAACAAATGATTAATGGGTGCAGTAATTATGTATTGATTAACTTAAGATCCTAATTTTACTTAACACTTAAAAGGTTTTGATAATCATGTATTTTTTTTAATTAGTACATCATGAACGCCAGTAAGGAACAAAATATTTTAATTTCAGGTCTAAAATCATGAACTAATTGACTTAAGCATTTAAAGTCTAAAATTACATCATTTTTTATATATAAAATTGAGAGATTGTTGAATATGTGAATTTTTTAAATTAATTTTTTTGGAAGAATATAAACAGAAGGACTTTTGAGAATATATAATAGAATGTACTCTAGGTGATGGCTAATATTATACTCCATGTTCAATTAATTTTTTGTGGGATATTCACAGTTATTGAAGCTAAAAATGCAAAAGTTTGACTATAATATTCTTTCAATATCTTAGCTTGACAAAAAATTATAGCTTTAATAGATTAAAACAAATCGCACAATTTCAACATAGTTGTTGCATATATATATTTCTGCGAAGAATTCTAAGTTTTGGTGCTCTTTTTTTTTCTGGGCCAAATTTAAATTTGTTTTTACATTAAATTAGTAATATTATAAACTTGACTAAATTATATTTGAAAATAACGGACAACAAATATGCCCTAACGTAAAAGCAACAAAAATAATTCCTGCCGACGATGCAAAGTATAATCCAAAGATTATTTTCTGCAATAATCTTTTCTGCTATTGTTAACTTGTTAAAGGTGGTTATTATGCTTTTTTTCTTTAATTAAAATAATTTCCAATCTCGTTAATTAAAATGGACTCATGTTGGACAATTTAAAATAATTTGTGGCAATTAGAAGTGCATCCTCCATGTGAAGCTAAATAACAGCGGTCATAAAAGGTAGCTTCAAAATTTCAAAAGGTGCTATTTCCTCAGTTTTAATTTTTAATCTATTTGTCTTATTCTTTTTTAGTTTTTATTCAAAATAAATATTTTATTATTTTATAGCAGTTCTTTAGTTTCAATCACAAGATTATAGATCATTTTGATATATTTAACATATCTTTATTTCAAGATTCAAAAATCTTTATTTGATATTTTGATATATTCGAACTGATTCTTTTAATTTGAGACTAAACCACCCAAAGTATATCGATTTTTTTCAAAATTGAACTAAGTCAAATCAAGCCACTAATTGATTCTTTTTTAAAATGTATAATTTGATGCTATTTTTGGTTTGATTTAATTCACCCTAGGATGAAAAGAGAAACAATTACGTTGTCATGTCTTAAATGTCTCATGTATTACTCTTGCAAGCTTGACATTTGGGCTTTTATCAACATGTGTTGGAATGAACCAATGGACAAGTCGGCCCAGTCATGTCAGGCCCAATTAGCAACTAAAAGCACATGTTAACCCCAATAGGCCAGACTTGTCAGGCCCAATCGGAAAATATGGTGATGCTGGTATGTTAGGCCCAATGCCAACTACAGAAAAATAACATAATTAAGCAAACATGTGATATGTATTTAAATTATACAACTATAGTTTTGAAAAAAAATCACAATTTATAACTATAGTTAGGATTTTGTTGCTATTTTCTCTCTCCTCTCTTCCTTTCTCTCGACTTTCTCCTCTCTCTTCCTTTCTCTCGACTTTCTCCTCTCTCTGTAATTTCTTGCAGATATACAATTGCAAATGTATACCAACTGCATATATACAATTATTTTGATAGATATACATAGTCATTCGACAGATATAAATTTACAATTCGGGTAGCTCGACTCTCTCTCATCTCTCTCCTTCATATCTCAATCTCGCTTGCTAGATATATAAATATAATTTGACAAATATCCATATACAGTTCACTTCTCTCGATCTCGCTCGCCTCTCTTCTCTCCTCCAGATCAAATGAATGGACTGAATTAAATTTAAATGAGTTAAAATTAATTAAGTAAATATATAACAAATCAAAAAGTTTCTTGGGCTAAAATAGACCCTCCAATTTCTCTGTCAGAAAGGGTTGAATCGTAGATTAGAAACTACTTTCTTCCTCTGCAAAATTTTCTTTTTCTTTTCTTTGACTTTAAACTTTCGAACCAACCCTTTTCTTTCTTTAGGCATTTAATTATCTTGCTTATTTTTTATTTTTCGTTTTAATTTATTTATCTTGTTTGTCTTTGAGCCTGTTATAGGAGTATTTGCGAATTATATAAGTAATGCTATAAATTATCATAATTTTATTGGTGCCTCATAAAAATGATATTATGGAAGTAATATATATTATTCGAAAGTGATTTTAAAATTATTATTAATCACAATAATTAACAATTTAAAATATGTAAAATTTTAAATAACTTTCAAAATTCTATAGTGTCACATAAATTGAAAAATAAAAAGTACTACAAATTACAATAATTACTCTAACTTACAGTATCCACAGGACAAAAAATATTTACTAATTTTTGCACTATCTATGTCACATAAATTGTGACAAATGCAATAACATACATTATTTAAAAATTATATAAAAATTATTTTAAAAAATCAACATTTAATGATAGCTTAAAATATTTTAAAAATCAAATAAAAAATTGATAAGAATCTTCAAATTTTATCTGTCACACAAATTAAGACAACACAAACAATGTATATTAGGTGTTCGAATTTTGTATGTAGTTTGAGAGAAATATAAATTGCGTGGATCACGTTTAAGATGAATGTAAGTCACTGTCGAACGCTATAGCGATAACTTTTGAAACTTATTTGTATTTAAATGGGTTAATAATTTGGTTAATTTATTAACCGTATTTATTTGATTTGCCTAGTTCAGCTCATTTTAAGACTAAGTTAATATATAGGCTAGATTTTTTATTTGATATGTTTATACTATAAGAGAAAAAAGTTATGTTAGGTACTCAAATAAATTATAATAAAATTAATGTTGAATTTAAAATTTAGTAAGACTTGAAAAGTTAAATTATGATCGAATTTTAATTCATCTCAACTCACCTTATTATTTTGATCCAAATAACACTTAAATAGGTGAATGATCCACCTACATATTAATTCATTTTTGACATTTTCAAATTCAGTTTAACTCATCCGCATGACATTCTATGAAATAATAACAAAGAGAAAATTTTAAAAGAAAGATTAATATGTTGAATGATTGAAAATAAATAAGCTTGTAGTAATTAAAAAGACTTCGTATCAACAATTTCTTAAGAATTATGTTAAAAAAACACAAAACTAAAATGGATGAACCTGAATATATCATAGAATATAATCACGTTATTAAAACACTACTTCTACGTATAAATCTTAAAAGCAATGAGTTTAATTAATTGAAATTAGAAAATTTGCTCTAAATCCACCTCTAACATGTTGTAGACATGTAACAGGAAGAATTCACTGTAAAAAGTTCAACGTTTAACCATCATTGAAGCCATAAATTTAACTGTTTTAGCAATTGCTGATTTCTCAATAATAAAACTTTTGAGTTTATGAATTTTTAGTTTCAACCTTATAGGGTTTTTATTTGTATACGTTAAGTAAATTTATAAATACAGATATAAAATTAAAATTGTCGAATTCTCCTAAAAGCTCCAGCTCCACCCCCAAGTTATGGACATGAAACCAAACATTTATTGTCACCCACAACATTTATGATTTTGTCTATAAAAAAATCAACATCTTATCTTGGAAGTGTAGTCCAAACCTTGTGTGGTATTACATCATTATAAAACATTACCCCATTGACTCAAAGACTCCCGTCCATTACAGAACAAGAGGATTGAATGTACGCAACCTGACCTCTATATTTAAAACATAGATCAACTGTTTCCGGATGACCTATGATGAGCGTTAAAAGTTGCATTAGCTAACTTCTACTTTACAATTGAAAGAAAAAGTCATTTTGTTTTATTTCATTATACCCCAAAGCTATAAAAAAAAACATTTTGGTTTATTACATCATTGTATTCTACTAAAAAAAAGTTATACCAGCAGTCTGCCAGATGTCACAATACAGAGACCATTCATTGTGGGTTGTTGTAACAAAAATATTTTGGCATTTCATTATGCCCCTTCTTTTCTATCTCAAAAAACAAATTGCCGACAAGAAGCAAGCTAATTCTGATTCTAAAATGGATTCTTGAGAAATGTACTACTTATCTTTGAAGAATTCGAATAACACATTCAAAGATTTCACCTACTTGTGTTAAGCAGAAAGGATTATTGCAGTACATAACCAAATGGAAGAACAATAAAAGAAAAACATACAAAATCTCTTTGCAATTTAAATCATCTGCTTTCATTATTACAAACACATATGATTAGTTGAGATTTATTAATTACCTCAAAAGCTTCAAGCAGCCTCTCCACCTTTCATCTCCACTTCCAAGCTATCATCTATTTGCATGTTTCCTTTAAGAGGTTCATAATACTCACCCAAATACCCACTAAGGTGATTATACAAAGCGCTCTTATCAATCCTCTCATTATGATAACTCTTACACACATAGTAAAACAAGCTTTGAACCAAAAGCCCCACTAAAATGACAACCACAAGGACACCAATCAAGGCCCCTCCAATCATAATTCTAGCAAAGACACTGTACCCTTCATGGTCCTTATGAGCACCCCCATCCACCACAATTGAACTAAAAGCACCACTAACCACACCAAATATCAGTAAATACCCTAAAACCAACACAGCAGCCATCCTAATTTTCCCTTTTAGCAATTCATAGCTTTTCTTTAAAGCAGTAAGGCCTTGAATTGGTTCAAGAACAGTAATCACACTAGCAAGATGCCATAAGGCACTAAGGTAGACATGGACAACAAGGAAGAAAACAGAGAGGACAAAAACAGAGACTAAAAACAGAGCAACACTGTTTCTGCTCTCAAAGGCAATTAACATAAGAACAATGAAAAAGGACAAGACAGCATTGTAAACAAGCATGGAAAGGAAAATCCATATGAAAGTAACGAAAAGGCGCCTTAATATACTAGGCATAGCAGTGATTATTGAGGAGAAAGATACTTGCTTTGAAGTGTAAAGAGAAGCAACAGTGAAAACAACAGCAGCAGTTGAGAGAAGGGAAAAACCCAAGAGGAAAACCAAGTAACAGAATTGGTAGAAAAGGAGCTTGGTCCATTGAGAAGCATGAGAAGCACTTGGGTTTTCACGGAGTTGATCAAGAATTGGATGGGTGAAAAAGGAATGAGCCAAGATTGCAAAAGAGAGTGGCAAGATTAAGCTGAGAGTGATTCTGTAAAAAGTTTGAGGAGATCTCTTTGGGATGGAAATTGATTCTTTCAAAATTGAGGGTAAACTCAAGTTCTGAAGCTGTTCTGGTGATAGATCCATGGTTTTCTTGCTTCAAAATTAGGTCTTTCTGACCAGAGAAGATTGAGTTGATGAAGGGGTAGGTGGAAGAAATTAAGCTTATCTGAGATAATAAGAGGACAAACTTTTTAAAAATATAAATTAAAACAAAAATAAGATAAGATAAATTAAATCGAAAGGGCTACTTTTTCCCTTTAACTCTCTCCGTTCATTTTACATATTTACTATAATAATAGTGGTTAAATTTGTAATAACTTATCATATTTATTTTTTTAACATTTAAATTCCTTGTATTTAATAAAAATACTTCGATAAAATTATTTCTACTATAAATTTTGCC
>JAOTQR010000011.1:15829994-15843408 GCA_025774065.1 Solanum ossicruentum | reverse complement strand
TATCTTGTAGATATTTTTATAATGTATATTTGGAAGGAAAATATCTTGTATATATTTTCCTTATGTATATTTGGAAGATAGATATTTTGTTTATATTTAGTTCCTTAGAATTAGGCTAGTCTCACGCCTAATTGAAGGCTGAGCTTTGTATATATTCGGACTTTGCATATTGTTTATGGTGAAGAAAAATATTCCTCTTCTATCATCTTCTACTTCTTAGTGTGAACTATATCATTCATTTTGTTTATTGATTCAGGAAAGAGTTGTATATAATTTAGTGACACATCAAAATAGATCAATTTACTACTAGGTGAGCCAAATGCACATACTGGGATTTTTCATGATATGCACAACTTGTAGAAAAGAGCTTATATTTTCCCAAAATGCACAAACATAGTGATGGTAATAGCTTTTATTTGTTTATGTTGCAGAAAATGAAATTGTTAAAATGTTTGAAATCTCAAGGCCGAAGGCCGAAACACAAGGCTTTCAAGAGAAGCGACCACCCTTAAGAAGGGGCTCTGTAAGGATATTGGATGAGAGGTTCATTAGGATTCTGAAGATATTTAAGTGGGGTCCTGATGCTGAAAAGGCCTTAGAGGTGCTAAAGTTGAAAGTAGACAATGAATTGGTTAGAGAGGTTCTAAAAATAGACATGGAGGTCAGTGTGAAAATTCAGTTTTTCAAGTGGGCTGGTAAAAGAAGGAACTTTGAACATGACTCTACTACCTACCTGACTTTGGTTCGATGTCTTGAAGAAGCTGGCCTGACAGGTGAAATGTGGAAGACGGTGCAAGAAATGGCACGGAGTACATGTGTCATTACTCCAGCTGATCTCTCCGAGACAGTAAGAATTTTAGGCAGGGCAAAAATGGTAAACAAAGCACTATCAGTGTTTTACCAGATTAAAGGCCGCAAGTGCAAGCCAACTGCAACCACTTACAATTCCATTATTTTGATGCTGATGCAAGAGGGGCAACATGAAAAAGTTCACGAGCTTTACAGTGAAATGTGTAATGAGGGCAATTGTTTCCCTGATACAGTTACCTACAGCGCTCTTATATCATCCTATGCAAAGCTAGGTCGTCATGATTCTGCTATTAGGTTGTTTGATGAAATGAAGGACAATGGTTTACATCCCACTGCAAAGATATATACAACCTTGTTAGCAGTTTACTTCAAAATGGGTAGGGTCGAAATGGCTTTAGCATTATTCAATGAGATGAAGAAGAATGCTTCTTCCCCAACTGTGTATGCTTACACTGAATTGATAAGAGGGCTTGGTAAAGCTGGTAGAATTGATGAGGCATATTCTATGTTTGCGTCCATGCTAAAAGAGGGATGTAAGCTGGATGTTGTGTTGATAAACAATGTGATAAACCTTCTAGGAAGAGGAGGACATATAGGTGATGCTTTTAAATTGTTTAATGAAATGGAATCATTAAACTGTAAACCGAATGTTGTGACATATAATATTATTATAAAATCCCTATTTGAGTCGAAAGCTCCAGTATCCGAGGTTTCATCTTGGTTTAACAGAATGAAAGCAAGTGGTGTTGCGCCAAGCTCTTTTACATATTCAATACTTATCGATGGGTATTGCAAGAGAAATAGAGTTGAAAAAGCTTTAACCTTGCTTGAGGAGATGGACGAGAAGTGCTTTCCTCCTTGTCCAGCTGCCTATTGCAGCTTGATCAATAGTCTTGGAAAAGCAAAACGCTATGAAGCTGCAAATGAGTTGTTTCAAGAACTAAAAGAGAGTTGTGGATCTAGCAGTTCTCGGGTATATGCTGTAATGATAAAGCACTTCGGGAAATGTGGCCGTTTAACTGAGGGTGTCGATCTTTTCAATGAGATGCGAAAGTTGGGATGTTCTCCTGATGTATATGCATACAATGCACTCATGTCTTTGCTGGTGAGGGCAGGTATGCTTGATGAGTCTTTTTCCATGCTTCATAGTATGGAAGAAAATGGTTGTGCTCCCGATGTAAACTCATTTAACATAATATTAAATGGTTTGTCCAAGACTGGTGTCCCACAAAGAGCAATCGAGATGTTTACAAAGATGAAACATTCAACAATTAAACCTGACGTTGTCTCTTACAACACCATTCTTGGTTGCCTAAGTCGTGCTGGCATGTTCGAGGAAGCTGCAAGGCTGATGAAAGAGATGCGTGCCAATGGTTTTGAATATGATCGTATTACATACTCATCAATACTTGAAGCAGTCGGTCATATTGATGAGGATGGTACATGCCAAACTCCATGAGAGAGCTTTGGTGCTGTAGATTCTTTTCGTTGGGTTATTTTCTTTATTTTCACTATTTAGTACTTGGGAACCTTCTAAATCATCTTGAGCTGGCAATATACACAGCTTTGTGTAGGGTTTTATGGTGGTCTGATAAAATTGAGTGGCAAATAATTGCAGCATTTTGGTAACTCTTCCTGTTAGTGTTAGCTTCTGCAGATATGTGATTGGATTTTCACTTTGGGGTAATGCTATGAAGTGGTATGTTCACTACACATTAGCATGCACGCGCAATCTTCCTCCTGTTTTCTCAAATTGCTGTGTGGAATTAGGCTCGGCAGCACCCTGTAACAAAGGACGAGGGATGGTGAGCTTTTGGCAGTTGGACCTGATTAGTTTTCTTCTGTTTCATGATTCTCTCTGTCGTAAACATCTCTAATTCTGTTTGTGCTTATGTGAAACTAGTTATAAATTTCTGTTAGTCTATGTTTCTCTTTATTGGATATTTTTCACCAGCGAATTACACTTCTTTGCGCTCCTGTATATTTAACACCTGCTCTTTCTATCTCTTCTTCTATTTCTATCTCCTTAAGAGTGTGCCAAAAACTATTTTTTATATGGGCTTGGTGTTCCTCAAGATTCGACAGAGTTCAGTTTGTCCTTACTTGAATCCTGTGGCTAAATGGAGCTAATGGTCCCTGGCCTTCTGTTGGTTAAGTAGATCATTGTGAATCTTTTGTAAACTTTCTTGCTACAGTTTCCGACACTAGTGAGCCTCTGTGATCAATTTACTCATAATCATGTGGGGATATTTTAAACATCAAGGATTGTCTATCCTCCCTTTCTAAAATGACCAGGTTCTAACTATTGCTTCCGACACGTGAAATTCTCTAGTTACTCTTTGGTGCACTCCATTTTCGGGTCTAGAATGACACAGGATTAGGAGGCATCAGGATCACTCATCTTGCCAAAAGGTATGGTTTGATGATTGTACGAATAAACAGGTATATTATGATGATTATCAAAAAAAACTCTTTTGTCCCAATATAATACTAGATTAATTATAGTGGGGAGGTGTGATAAGTAATCCTAGGAAAAGAGCTTTTTGAAATAGAGTTTCTCAAAGATCAATGTGTAAAATTTAGATGTGAAATTATGAAAATAACACTTTGCCTTTACCTAAAACTTTATTTGCTTCGAATAAATACTTTTTGTTGTATATTTAAAGACATCTTAGGTTTTAATGTTCTATTTCTTATATTTTACTTTGCTTTAGTTAGTTTTTTATTATGTCCTGATGCGTTAACCTTATTTATTTAATTAGTTTTAGATTATTCACACTCTTTATGCATTTCCTGGGAACCTAATATAATACAAACTGCATTACATAAACTATATCTTTTTGGTAAGTCGTAGAAACTGTATTATTTATGTGCAGTCTGGTGAAGTGTTGTTTACCTATTCGGGAGATGGAACATATGGCAGGATTACTGATGGAAGGACTGTTAACAGGATAATTACTTGATCCAACTCTTAATCCTAAACAACAACAACATACTAAGTGAAATCTCACAAGTGGGGTCTGGGCAACTCTTAATCCTATATTAACCAAATATAGGTTAAAGTGATGTTTTCTTTTTTGGGAAAAAGCAACATACTATATCATATGTTAAAAATAGATGTTCACAAAACCTTTTTCTTTGGTACAAGAAAGTCTGGTAGAGTATAGGTCCATGTTGGAATTTTTGCATTAGAGCTAATTGTTGTAATGTGTAATGGTGGAGCTCTTGCTGTTATATTCTTTGTACTTTTGCAGTACCGTCTTGGTACTATTTAATGGAAGTTATTTTACCTGATTAAAAAAAGATGATTTGCTCGGGATGTTTTGGCCTACTATATCCAGTCTGTAGAAAACTTGTAATAGCAGATGAGCACAAGATCCTAGTTTTGTTATTTTACCTAAAAGGTGTCGCTTTTCTCTGTCATTCTCACATAGGTGTTTTTACTGTCATCTGGGTTAAATTTCAGGACCATTTGTACATAGCTTCTTTGGGTTTGAAAAATGACAAACACCTGCCTGACGTGAGAAACTAACAGACATCTTTGCTCTAATTTAATGAGTTACTTTCTGCTTTTTTGTTATGGGAAGTTGATTATCTTAATGAATTACTATATGATAAGTTGAACTCCAGATGTGACATGGTTTAGGGTGGATGATGCCATCAAAATTTGTTGAGATGTTGCTAACCACCTCCAAGATATCTGACTTGGTAGACTTCCCTGTTCCTCTTCTTTCTTCAGCTGGTAAATGACCCGGAGAACAAAGCAAAATCAAACTTACATCATTTGCAGAATATATGATAGAATTAATTCCCTTTAAGCCAGGATAGGGGTTCTTTTTTCCTTTCAAAAATCCTACTCCGGTTGTAGCTTCTTTGCCAGAAGTGCAGGTCTCTCAAAGGAAGAAACAGTTATGAATTAAAATATTAGAAGGGGATTCATAAATGCTGGGAGATCATGAGGGAAGACAGTGGAGGAACAAAAATGGTGGACAACAGAAAAAGGAAAAAGAAAATGAAACAAAGGGAAAAGATGAAAGTGATACAGAAAGACGAGAGTGAAGGGAGAGGAGACAAAATGGAGGATAGAAATGAAGAGCAGGTTATCAAGGTGCAGTATGTGGCTGGGTTTTATCCATGCCTTGGTTTATTTAGAGCTTCACGGCTAATATTTCAGTATTATGTTTCTTTGGCTTGAAGACACTTATTAACTGATCTAGTTCCCTTCTGTCATTGAGCAATGAATAGAATCAGAATCTATTTTGTTATTTTGTTCCATTTCCACTGTATATTCACGGAGGTGTCTGTCATTCTCGACCAGAAGCAAAAGGTCCATTTAATTTAGTCAAACTAGAGTGTAGGTACTTATATTTTCCTAGTTCATACTTCTGATGCTGAATGCCAGACTTATGCTATGGTTCTCTAATCTATGCTGGTGGGATGTTACCTTTATGTGCAATTTGTATCAAACTATAATGGAAATGCCATTGATTTTGTTGTCAGATCAAGAAAATAATGACTTTGCAGAATATCCTGCTGGTTTTGGCTTGCCATAATTGTTGTATCTGGTCCAGAATTTTCCTCATCATCCAAGCTGCAAAATGTGCATTGTATAGTGCATAATAATTTTTTGAAGCCAGCAGCATTGCATCACCATTCTGAAATTCATGTATATGTAGGGGATAGCAACCAGCTAGAAACCAAAGTTTTTCTTGTTTGAAACAACTGTTGCACAAGGATGAAGAGGCTGGGCTTATCGTTCTTGAGTTTCAATTGTTGATACAGATATGGTCAATTGGAATGCATGGGAGATCTTATTGTCTTAATGTACAAGGAGCTGACTAATGGCCACAAGTCTCTTTGAAGGAGAGCTATCGTATGTTGTGTGGGTATAACCAAGGAATGCTTAAATGTGACAATCTTTTTTTTTTTTTGGGCAAGTTGCTTGAATGTACTTAACAGTACGGGGTACTTTTTTAAGTTATGTTTCGCCATGGAAAGTGAGATGTGGGAGAACATTGAAGGCAATTTTGTTAAGATTGAGAATACATGGAACAATTGTATATAAAAACGCTCACTTTGAATGATACTTTTACGGTTAGAAATGTGTAATACCACCAGCAGCCTTTGGATGGAAAATAGCAATACGTACTACATTGTCTGTATACTGTGGTATGGAGGATGATCCAAGTTCCAGGGGACTCAGAAGATACTGAAATACTTTAGAATAACATTAACAATATATGTGAGATGGGCAGATATTGCTTTGGTATACCTTTTTTCTAAACCACAAATAGCTATGGAGTACTGGATAACAGTGGATTAGGTTAACAGACAATTCCTGCAATTGTGTTCTCCATTATGTTATTATTGCCTGCAGAAACTACATTCAGATAATTCTTACATCACTTTTGTCTTGTTTATTGCCATCACCAGTGAGAAACTAACATGCAAGTTATAATACAACAATGAAAAATAGCCAACATGAAAGGAATAGGGAGATAATCGGGCTAATCATCCACTAACATTTTCAGCAGACATGTTGTACTCTTCATCAGTTCCTTGACGTATTCTTGCAATTTCTGCCTGAGCTCTCTCTACAATCTGCCTCTTGCGCAATTCCAATTCTCTGTGGAAGTCCATCCTCATTCTCTCCAGTTCCAGCATTTGTTGTCTCTTGCTATTCTCAATCTTCACATATATTTCAGTAAATTTATGGATAGAATCTGCTATTAATTTGAAAGAACGTCCATTACTATTCCCTCCTGATTGTACATTTCTTGATCTTTTTGGCGGAAGATCCTCTGAACCATCAACAGATTCTGAGTTAGCAGGACTGTCCCTCATCTCGTCCAAGCCATTAGCACGATCCAAATAAGCTTTTGGGTTCATGAAAACATACTCTCCAGTGTCCATTCCACATGAAACACCTGCTTTCTGGGGAGTTGATGTTAGTAACATGTCCATCTTTTTGAAGTACACCCAGTTACTAGTGCTATTCCCAGTCTCTGCAAACTTCATCTTCTCCTTTTTGTATTTCTTTTTCAGAGTATCCAAACGGTTACGACATTGGGTGTCTGTTCTCTCAATTTTGGACGTGCATGACACTTCCTCTGCAACTTCTTGCCATTCCTCTGATCGAAGACTCTTCCTCCCATGTCGAACAAACCTAGTACCCCATGCATCAAGCAAAATAAACGTCTCATGTTCAGACCAGTCAGAAAGTGGATTCCTACCGCCAAATGTAGGCTTGGGAGCAGTTGCAGCTGTAGTAGATGGTGGTGGTACTCGAGGTGCTAACTCATAACTTGATAACAAGCTCTTTAACTTCCTCTTCTTTTGATGTCTCTGCGAATCACCATACTCATCATCATCATCCTCATCCTCAAACATATCTTTCCCTATCCGCTGAACACCATTTTCATGGCCATCATCATCATCATCTTCTTCTTCTTCTTCTTCTTCGTTGTCATCATCCTCCACCTCCTCCACATACTGATTGACGACACGCCTTGAATAAGAAGTGTCGTGAACAGGAAGCTTCTGGCGACTGGATGACTCATAACCCTGGTTCATGCCATAAGGGTTGGGAGGATATCTCCCATTATCCTCAATGTCATCCATTGAAGCACAAGAAACCAAGTGTCTACTACTATAGCACACTAATACCTAGAGAGTCTTAAGTCAAAATTCCAAGCACAATGTTTTCTTGATCAATTTTGACCCGTTTAAACTCCAAATCAACATTTTATTCCTAGCAACTAGATGAATAAGTTTCTCTAGCATACCATCACAAAAACCTAATACAAAAAATTGTTCTCAGATACAAGCATAACCCCTTTATCAAATTCATAAAAATATGCCCACAGCAATCCAAAATCCAAACAAAAACTTCTCGGATACAATTGAACACTTCATCAAATTCAAAACAAAATTGCCTACAGAAACCAAAAATCCAAAGAAAAACTTCTCAGATACAATTGAAAGGAAAACCCCATAATCCCTTGCGACAAAAAAGGGGAAACTTGTGCACAAACACCTTTAAAGCTGGAAACTTAATCAAACCCCTAAACAATTCAATACCCATCCCAAGAAACAAGAACTTGTCATTTCCCAATTAAAAGAAATACACTGCTGTTTCACTCCCTGATATGTTGGCAACTTACCAGCATATGAACTATCTTTTTCTTGAGTTTTAAGAGTCTCTGAGAATAATTTAATAGCCTAAACTAACTCGAATTGGTAAATTTCAAGATTGGAGCTTAAAGAAGCCAATCAATCAATTTTTGTAAGTAATTACCAATTGGATTATTTTCATTAATTCTTTGTATTTGAGCACATACTTGTATTCATGAACTAATTATACCATATTGAGGCTACAACCTCGGTTCTTCTCTTGAGCATTATTATTGCACTCCAAGTGTTCGATTAAATTTCAAGCTTAAACAAATAGTCTAGTTTTAGAATTAATTATTCAACCACTACTACATTTGATTTGAGATGTAGAGTTGGACGTGATCACTCCCTTATCTCACTCAAGAAGGGATTTTTTTTCTTCTGAGCAAATCAAACACCTCACAACCAAAACCTATCTAAAAAAATAAGAACATCCAACAGATAAAGTTCCAATTAAAAAGAAGGAAAAAAACCATTTTAACTGTCTTACCTCAAAAAAGGAATCTTGTTTTTGAAATTGCCTTAAGAAGTTTGAAATTTGAGGAAAATCAAACAGATTTGGTAGGGTTCATCTTCTGGGGGTAGGAAAGATGAGAGAGAGAAAGAGTGGGTAATGAGGATGCAAGAATCAGGTGGGAGTGCAACCATCAAAGTTGCTCAAGTGCGCCCACTGTTATTTTTCCTTCCGGCACACGTGTAAGGACACGTGTCCTCTCATTATTTGGGAGTGTTTTCTTTTCCATTTTTTTTTATTTTTATAGGAAAATTAAATTTGAAAATATTTAATCTATTATAATGTCTGTTTATATCTATATCTATATTTATATGGAGAATTTTCATAAATAGCCTAGGTTTGAAACTTAATATAATTAAATAGCTATATTTATATAATTACACAATATAACTCGGCTATGCGATTTGAAGGGGAGGAAAGAGGCGGGCGAGATCAAGAAAGAAAGGAGATATGCGAATTGTATAAGTGCGTTAATTGTATATGTGCAATAATATATATATATATATATACCTAGAGAGGGAGGAGAGAGGCGAGCGAGAGTGGAGAGAGGCGAATTGTATATGTATATCTATCGAATTGACTATGTATATCTATTAAAATAATTATATACATGCAGTTGATATATATTTGTAATTGTATATCTGCAAGAAATTGCAGAGAGAGAGGAGAGAGAAAATAGCAACAAAATTCTAATTATAGATATAAGTTGTAATATTTTCAAACTATAGTTGTATAATATAAATACATATCATATATTTGCCTATCTATACTAACTAAAGCATGAAAGTCATTAGAAATATTAATGGGACCTTTTGCCCTTTTGAAACACCCCTCATGTGCTTCAGAATGCCCCATAATTGTAATTTTCATATATCTCAAAATTCGTGCGTTATTTTAAAAATTCGACTTCATATTCTCGATCAGGGAGCAAAATTGAGTGGGAAATGGGTATAACCCAGATTTTAAAAGATCCGTAGTGAAAATTAATTTTTGCTAATTTGACGATTTTCAGTGGCTATCCGCGCCCAAGGCGAGATGCGCCTAGGGCGCGCCACTGTGTGATCTTAACTTCGTGTTTGGTCTGCGTCGCAACAAGGGCGCACACCAGTGTAAAATTTTCCTTAGTTTTCTTATTTTGCACAATAATGTTGAGGTCATAGCCCTATGCCCACTTAAATGTGAAATCACCTATACTTAAACATTTTTCAACTCTTTAGCTCATAAAACCCTCTCTCAAACCTCTCAAGACTCTATCAATTCTCTCATTCAAATCTAAGGATTTCAATTCAATTTTGGGACTCAAGGACTCATTTCAAGCTCTAAGTATACTTCAAATTCACCTCAAGGAATTCAAGGTTTAAGGTATATGGGTCTTCATCCATGAGTCCTTTCACCCATTGATCCCAACCTTCTCTTTTCATGAACTTTGTATGCTTTCAAGTTATATTACCTATGGTATCTGTTATATGGATTATGAATATAAATTATGTTGGGATTTTATGAAGTATAGATTGATTATGCATGAATATTTATTTCAAGCTTATTCCATGAATTGATTTTGTCTACTGAGATTATGCATGTTTTGAGCTATGAAACTATGAACTATTATGAGTTTTTGTGATAGATTTCAAGGTATCCTACATGAGGATTTTACTACTATGTTGGTGGGTTGATTTGCATGATGTTTACTCAGCTTATTTCACTCTCGATTGCATGATTTTGAACAAGTATCATGAATCCACCATGTGTTTGATAAAATGACGTGACAAAGATTCTCAAGTTATTGATGATCTCTTACATGATATACAAGTTAAGTGACTCCATGTAAGGACCCGAATTTGTTTTGTATAACTTTAGTGACACTTGAGATTTGGTTTCGAAAAGTTTGGACCAAGGTGACACCTTATGGAACCTCCAAGCTCAATCTAAGTTCACTTTCAATCCTTCAATTCAAGATTATTTATGTTGTTTAAGGCCATCATGGGTCTCCTACATCAAGTCAAGTTCAAAGGAATTTCATTGGCTAAGTTTTTCACAAGTACCGATAAAAGAGTCAATTTTAAATGGGCATATCTTTTAACACACTTGGAATGGGATGGCCCACGACATGTCAAATGAAAGTCCTTTGAGTTAGCTTCGCAACGCACTTGGATTCACCTCATCCCGAGGTTGGATGAAGGAGTTATGACCATTTTTGTGAGACCCTCCTATGTAGTGATGCCACATAGACAACTTGACGACCAATCGACCAGTGATATGTTGGACCACCCGTTTGGATGGTTTGGGGCTGGAAAAGGCCATTTTTGGCCAAAGGAATGTGACACGGCTAGCGGCACAGGTTGTGTGGCTTGCCAATGATCGTGTGGAGGGTCGTGGGGTTGTGCAAGAGAGGCAAGGTTGGCATGAGGGAAAATTTTGGTTAAGTGAGGTGCCACAGGCACCCTTGACTGGCCTTGTGAGGGTTCACGGCTCGTAGGACTAGGGCGTAGAGTGGCCTGGACACATCTTTTTGTATAAGTATGGTTGGATGGACCATTACACGGTTTGTGTAACACCACATTGTTCGTAAACGTGGCCCGTCAAAGTGACGTCGATGCTAACTTTTTCTCAAGTGTTCCAATTGCAATTTTGAGCCTAAGTCTTGTCTCACGGGCACTCCACATGACCGTGGAGTGCCACACGACCAGTCAAGCCTCTACTGAGGCAACACTTGGTCAATTTTTTCATCCATTGACTAATGGTATTTTTGTAAATTTTAATTACTCTAATGACTTTTTTAAACTTCCAATGCTATCTTAACCTTCAAAAAAGACCTAAACCTCATTCCAAAGGATCAAAGGCATTATTCTCATCTCAAAAACATTCTCAAATTCTCTTAAGAGCCTCCATCAAGACCCCAATGCAAATTCAAGGAAACTCAAGAGCAAGCTTTGGATTCCAAGACCCACTTCCAAACTTCAAACCTTTCACAACTCAATTCCAAGAAACTCAAAGTCTTAGGTATGTGAGTTGATCCTTAATTCTTTCCAATCAAGGAGACCCAAAATTATTTTCAAGAAAACCTACATGGATTTTGCTTACGTTAATATGGGGTTTTGAATATTATGACTCCTAAAAATTGTGTTGGTGCATGGGTAGTGCTTATTTGGTGATTTTAATGTGATTTAAACCATTATATGAGGATTTACTTTGGGTTTATGAGATTATGAGTATGTATGTTCCCTTTTTGAATTATCTATGCATGAGCGATTATACTGTGGATTTAATTATGTTTTCACTTCAATTTCATATTATAAATGTTGATTTTAGATTGAGTCTAAATTACCCATGTCATTTCCTCATTGTTCATAGCATACACATTCATGTACATTGATTATTTTGAGAAATTATGTTATGAGTTAAGTCCAATTTTATTTTATGGTATGATTTTGATAAAATGTTGGTTATGACAATATTGTGATCACATATATGTCTTTGATTTGGGCTCTTTCAGTATTTTGGGTGCTTGCACCATTTTGTATATGAATGAGCTATTCCTATGCATGAGTACATTGATTATGAAATTATGTTTTGGCCATTAAGCCTAAGAATGCATTGAAAAGGTCTTGGAAGTGACTAACGTCTCTTTTGAAAGTATGTATATATATATATATATATATATATTTATATATGTATGTATGTATGTATTCTTGTGGGATGACAACATATTACCGATGGATGGAGGGTTCGCTCTCTTTCCTTGAACTATGTTCTTAGAATATGTTTTCTTTCAAAAATGGGAGTTGCCCCGTAAGGAGAAGAAATAATAGAATTTAGTTTGCTATTTGTGAGAATTCTATTCGAAATGGGAGTTGTCCAGTAAGGAAGGTTACTTCATGCGAAATGGGAGTTATCCCGTAAGGTGAAGTATGATCACCTCTTTACCGATGGGGTGATTTCATCGGGATTCCAAACAATAGCTCGCTTGGTCTTACTTATGTTAATTGAGGTCACATCCCCAATACATATAAGTACATCATTTGCATTTCATGCATTATGATTTTCATAGCATCTCATTATATTACATTCCTTGATATTCAATTCTTTCTTTATTATGTGCCATTGTCATATAACCTTGATATGCAGGTTTTGGTAAGTTACATGCATTGCATCCCGCATACTCAGTACATTCAAGCGTACTAACACATCTTTTGCCAACATGATCTCACCATATAGGGACCAAATTACTTGCATCCACCGTGCAATGACAAGATTGAATTTTGAGACATTGGTTGTGGTGAGTCCTACCTTCCAAGGACAAGCCACCATTCTTCTACCTTAAGTTACTTTTTTTATGTTATCTATACTTTGAGGATGAGCCCGGAACATGTCTTGGCCCCCGTCCTATCTTATGACTAGAGACATTGTTAGACATCTTGTAGACTCTCGTCGTATCTATGTGTTATGTGTTGTATTTGAACCTTATGATCCTGATTATCTTTTGGTTATATCTATCATGAATTGATTATGGGAATTTGATATGTATATGCATGCTTGATGTGGAAATGTGGAAGATCCTAAGTCCCGAATTATCCCCATAGCATGAGTCCTACTTTTCCGTCCCTTAGAACTATGTGTTTAATTTTGAATGCGCTTCCATACTGATGATGTCAATTTTGGTACTTTGAGGCTTGTTTGGGGACCCTCAGATTCCCATTCGCCATGTCACTCCTAGACCCCGAGTTCGTGTGGTGACACTTCATGATGATTAAGGGCTTTCAAGCATGTATTGAATTCATGAAAAGTATCTATGATGTTACAAATATCGGGTTTAGTCCTATTTCAAGATTTTTACCACTTGTGAGCCATTCATGTTAAAGCAAGGGTTCATGTATTATTATTATTATTATTATTATTATTATTATTATTATTATTATT
>JAOTQR010000011.1:15818040-15829894 GCA_025774065.1 Solanum ossicruentum | reverse complement strand
TGTGGGGTGGGGGGGGGGGGGGGGGGGGGGGGGGGGGGGGTGGGGGGATGAGGGTCCGAGGTGAAATAAAAAAAATTAATTTTAAAAAATTTAAATTTTTCGTAAAATAATTTTTAAATTTTTTTATGGGGATGGTAATGGGAGTGGGGGTGGGGGTGGGGGGGAGGCTAGTGGGATGAGGTCTGAGGTGGAGTAAAAAATTTAAATTTACAATTTGAATTTTTCGTAAAATAAATTTATTTTTGCCAATCGCAAATGTTCCTTTTAATTTTATTTAAAACTATAAATAGGTGGAATAATGTTAGAAGACATGACATTTTCTTTTTTAAAAAAATATAAATATGTAAAATAAGTTTATGACATGGCATATCGGGATTGGATATAAAATCCATGTCATAGCAAGTACATCTCACGCACTTATGTTGCTGGACAGCTATGTCTACTTAATAAAAAATGGACAGGTTGGAGTGTCTATTTATACACTTTGAAAGTTTGAATTCTAACTTAAAATTTCGTTCCAAATTAAGAGATCAATTTATGTATTGTGCCTTATTTAAAATTGAAAGAGTAGCTGACTTTGAAATTTATGAAATAAAAATGTGAAAAAGGCTATGAAACTGAAAAAAGTACAGAATAAAAGACGAAGAACCTTGTAATTTTATTTATGAGATGAAAAAGATCAACCCATTTAGTTGATAAATTGTGTTGGCATCAAAAGCAAAAACCACATTCGTTTAATGGTGGTGCACTTTAAAAAGTGAAGAGACTAAATGATAAAAATATCAGAAAAATCCTTTTGACCAAGAAAATTTGGTCAAAATAAAAAATTATACTCACATTATAAATTAGTTTTTTTAAAAACATTTTTTCCATTTATGTTAAAAATTAAACATATTCTCCACTTATATTTTTAAAACATTGAAAATGATTGACGATTAATTATTTAATGATTTCATAGTCAAACTTTGGAAAAGAATTACAAAGTTCTTTATTTTTTTTCAAAAATAAATAATGTGTATAACATACTTGGCCAATAATTTATTGTTGAGGTGTATAAATGCGTGTATATTTTTTTCTTGATTAATTTGTTACGAGTTTACTTGGGGTGTGTAATATATTTATGTATAAATTAAATTATTATCGAATGGAATATATAACGATGACACAATTATCGACAAATTAAATAATTTGCTAATTAGAAAAATATTTAAATTACTTGAAAAATCTGGCATATAATCATTTTAATTTTAAAAAGTGGAGAGACTTTGGTACAAAAATGAATAACGCGGGGATTACCAATGCAAGGATTAGCAATGCAGAGATTAGTAAAGCAGAAATTAGTAATGTAAGGATTATTTTTTATCAAGTGTTTGGTTCATACTTCTCATCTAATCTTATGCTTAGTTTAAAACTTTACAAAAAACTTCTTTCCAATTATACCCTTGAAATATTTTAGAATTTTCTATTTATGTAATTAGATTAAAATAAATTATTTTTTTGTGGCTTCTAACTAGTTAAGAGAACAATAATTTTGTCGTCATGTTTGTTATTTTCTCACTTGAATTATTTGAGAATAAATACTTGTAATGTTAATAAATTTATCACTAAAATGCCAATTTTCAAATTTAATAAAGATAAACCATCTGTTATTAAAATCAAAAAGATGTTAAACAATTGTAAAATAAATAATCTATATTTACACAAAAAATTTGAAAGTTGTAGTTCTAATATAGTGTTAATATCTTTTACAAACTTTGAGAATATATCTAACATCGCTGGACTTTGTTTTGTATCAATAAAATCACTCAACTAAATTAATTATTTTTTTAAAAAAAAGATTGACATGCAAAATATTTTTTGTCTATAATGTAAATATGAAACCACAAATAAATAAAATGTAAAAAAATTGATATGATAAATTTATTTGTTTTTATATTATAAAAAATATAAATTTGCAAATAAATAAAATTTGTAAGCTAATTTATTTTCACAAATTTACTAGTACAAAACTACAAATATAAAACATAAAATCAAGAATATAAAAAATTATAAAAAAATTGAGGGATATTTTTGTCTTTGCATAATTAATCCATAATATTAATCCAAGGTATTAGCTAATACCACTGAATGAGAGGTATTAGCTAATACCATGTATGATGTATTAATTAATTCATGAATTACTTATACGTTGAACTCAAAAATGCTACCAAACATAGTATTCTCTAATACCATATAGATAATCCATGGATTATCTTCCTAATACCTCCTACCAAACATCCCATAAATGATAAAAGTATCATGAGATTTAATGCCCCAAAATAAGCATGTTGATACTCCCTCCGTCCATTTTTATTTATTCATTGTATTAAAAATAAATGTCACATAATATTTATCCACTTTATGAAATTAAAAGATATTTTTACACTTAGTTTTTAATTTATTCTTATTATTAATTATAATTATTTTCTTATTAAATTTTTAATATACTGTATTTATTATACTCAAAGAGTGATTTGATAAAATTAATTCTGTATTACTCCCTATATCAAGTTAATAATTAACATCTGTTATTGGATAAATGAAGTATCAATTATCACCCTTAAAACTCACTCTTTTAAATAGCCAAAAAAAAAAAGAAATTGAACTCACTCCCTATGACCTTTTATTTCCAAGTCAAATGCGCTAATCCACTGCACTGTGCGGCCTTGAACATCCAAGTTTTTCTCAGAATGTTTATGTTATAATTATAAAAAAAATAAAGCTCCATGGCTTACAACTTAATTTAGTGTTCGTACTTTTTCATGTGAAAAAATCATATTTTATTTGATAACAAGCAATATTTATATCTATATTATATTAAAAATAAAAAAGTTTTTAAAAATATTATTTAAACTTTTTGTCTTTTATTAAAATACTCATTTTTAAATAAAATCTTCCTTTTACTATTTTTCTTAGTTTATTATTTAATTTTTTATTTATTTAGTTTCAAGATTCACATTTTGATTAGAATTTTTTTTAGAATTCACTTTTATTTATGATTATTCTGTGTAAATAATTAACACAAATTTTGACTATCAAATATTTTGTTAATGAAAGTATGTAGTATAACAAATTTAAAAAGAGAAAAAATTAGTAAAATTATGTTGGAAACATTAAACTACTCCTTTTATATTTAGGAGTTTTTTTTTATATTAAATTTTAGTCAATTAATTATTTATTTTCTAATTATTAAACTCTATATTGTTATTTTATTATTCAAAAACTTTAACATATCTATATTATGATCAATTAAATTGATTTTCTCATCTTTTCTGTATCACAATAGACTAAACTATTGCATTAAAATAATAATATTTATTTAATTTTTATTTGTATAAATATTATATTTATTTAATGACAAATACTATATATTTATATATAATTTTTAAATTGACACAACTCATGCATACACAGCACGTACACAAAAAGTTGGAGTAAGCTAAATTACTTCTAGCGAAATGAATAAGGTCGGATTAATAATAACATAAAAATAATAAAATATCAACCCTACCAAAATATAATCTCAATACGTGACATACTTGATGGTTGTGGGGAGCATATTTCTATGAACTATTTTTTTTAAAGCTGTACAACGTTCAGTTTGGGTAATAAAATGAGTCTATTTACCAATACCGAAAAGAAGAAAGAGGGCTCAGACAATTTTTTTCAATTTAATTTATTTTCTTTCACAAACTTAGCACACAAACTTTTTTAACAAAACAAAAAAATTAAAATACATATTTAAACACAATTGTTATATTTAAATACTTTTTCGATTTAAAACTTTAAAAGTTTTGCATATTTCCTCCGGATTTTGTATCATATTAGTTATCTATTTTTTTTTTTACATTTTTTTTTTGAAGAAAACATAAATAAGAATATTTTACTAATTTACTCTTAAAAAAAATCAATTGTAAAGGTAAAATGAAAAAAAAAATTAGTTAGTTTTGCTTTAATTTTTATAAATTGACAAATAATTTTGAATAACTATTCATAATTATAAACTGGAGAAAATATTAAATAGGTACAAGCGTAATTACACAATGGGTACAATTATAAATAAATATTAGTGGATAAAATATTTGAAATCCTATATGTTCTTCTCCTCTTTTTGGTTCTAATCCTATAGTAAATGTTCCTAATTTCAATACCAAATGAATAATCCATGGATAAAACAGTTGCATTTTGTTTTGATGGTTGTTACATATTATTTTTTTAATGTATTGTTTCATATCATATCGTACTATAATATTTAATAAATATAATATTTAGATATATTATATTAATTTTGTTCATTATGCAATGTCAAATATCAATTTAAATAATAAACTTATAAAAATAAAAAGATACAAGATAGATACGATAAAGGATAAAGTAAAATTATTAGATAATAAATAAAAAATGACGATACCAATGGCAGCACATCAAAAGCTATTATACAAAATGAGACCTCTTGTTATTATCTAACTATAAATATAAAAAGTACGATACAATAAAATTTAAATAGTAATCAAAATAAAATATTATAATTAAATCAATAATATAATACAATATATTACAATATAATATAATATAATATAATATATAATATTATCTATTCTATTTTATATGACATCCTTTTCTTTTTGATCCGTCTTAAAAAGAATGTCACCTTACTCCAGTTGAAAAAAATTTAACCTTAAAATTTCTCTTTTACCCTTAATGAAATGATTCTCAACCACATAAATATCTTAGAATGATTTTATATTATAAGTTTCAAAAGTCTTACTTTTTTTTTAAATATCGTATAAAGTCAAAGGGTGTCTGGAATAAATAGAGTAATATAATGCGAAACGACCATTGTGAAGAAGATTGAAAAAAATACTAGATCACTTCTTTTTCACTTGAAAAATGAGGATAAAACTTAAAATCAAAGACTCAAATATGTATTTATTTGACACCATAACCAAACTATCTTATAATGCATATTAAGAATATATATATATATTTTTTAAGAAAAAATATACATATAATAATGTGGGATTCCAGATTGTAATTTCGGCCTCCATGAAATAAAAGGAATCCATTAATCTAGTTTTAATAATTTTCATCCCACTTGCTAATATTTTTTGTTCTTTTCTATTTTCAAGAATTAAATTCAGATTTTACGCTATGCTTTGATTAACGTTGACACTTTTCTTCTTACTGGCGAAATTGAGGTTTCGTATCTCCTTTCTTGTTCATATTTTTACTGTTATTTTTCCTTCAATTTTGACCAATCTCGCCCTTGATTAGATACGATTTTGTCAACTTTTTAGGTAATCTTGACACACATCAAAGATTGTTATTTTTTGAGGCAGTGGTAAATTCTGCATAATCGGCTCGTTATTGTTGTTTGTATCAAAGATTGTATTTTTGGTGTGTTTCTGAGGTTGTATTATACTTCAGATTAATGAGTACATTGGTGGGTTTGAAGGGAATTTAAAAGAGCACACCTTTTATACGTGAATAACCCGGCTACAAGCATCAAGATTGTATGTTCTTATGTGTTGTGGGGTTGAATTTTGATTCAGATCACAGTGTTATTTGGTGGGTTTTTTGGGAGTTGGAGAAATTGATTTCTTTGTTTTGAGTGGAAGAAGTCAGATTGGTTGGAGTTGGGTGTTTGTTTGTGAGGAAGGGAATACGCAACTGTATATCAAATATTGTACTTTGGGTGTGTTTGAAAGTTCATATGAAATAAAACATACTTCTTTTGGATTTGAGGCAATCGAAACGTTGTTGGTTGTGTGTTGGTGGGGAAGACTTCAACAATAGTCATGTTCTATGGTGCAGTGGTGTGGGATCCATGGTTAATTGTTGCCCAAATTGTGTGTATTCAATGCATATACTATTTGACGCTAGCGATATTCTTGGAAATTCTTGTAGGAACTCGTGTTTCTCGAATGAGCCTTGTCTATTTCTTTGATTACGCCACTGTTACTGCTTCAACTGTCACCGGATGGTGTGTCATTGCTTCCTTTCTTCTCAGTTCACTTGCAGGGTAAGTTCTTGTTTCATTTTGTGTGGTCGAGTGTCAGTTTTTCAATTGCTTGTCAATGGCCTTGCTGTTTGGAGTTTGTGACATTTTACCAAGTTATAATGATAAAGTGTGTTTGTTTATTCCCTTTTCTTGAAAAGGTACCAATAATATAAGTCTGGTGAGAAAATTTTCGCTATACGCCTGTTCATCAAACAAAAAAGAATTTAAAGTACAAACAGTATACAAAAATTGGAAGTCTGCACAAAAATATGGTTCTCTACTAATAACACCTTGTCAACTTCATGGTGCACCAAGAAATTAACGGAGCAATACTTGACAAAAATACTAGTTGTCTTCTATTAAAAATCATTTCCCATCCCTTCAAAGGCTCTCATGTGTTCATTTATTCTGGTTTGTTTATTTTCAGTTATATTAACTTAGTGAAGAATACAAGTAACTAGAAGTGGTCATTCACCATTGTGTGCTTGTTGTGGTTCTGTTAAATCAGTCAGTGCTCTCACCTTTTTTGTTGTAAGGACCGGTAGGGAATTATTTTGCTTGTATGCTTCATTTCGGTTGGTTGTTTCTTATTAATAATGAATTGCTAAATTTTCACATATTCACTCCTAAGTGCAAGAGGGGAAGTGTGAGAAAGGATATCAATTTATTGATATCAACAACAACAACAACATACCCCAGTGCCTCAAAAGGCTCCCGCTCATTGCGGGGTGAGGGGGGGTCGGATGTACGCAGCCTAACCCCTATGTTTACAAACATAAAGCGGCTGTTTCCAGAAATTTATTGATATCCCATTTTCCAAAAATTTATCCACCTCTACTCTTTGCTGGACTCGAAGTAGAATAAAAAAGAAATATTAAGATAATGGAAGACGTAATTTCCCACAAACCTGCATCGCTAATCAATAATTGTAGAATATTAGCTTAGGATTAAGGTTCAAACTTCTTTGTTTTAGAGTGCCCTTGGTATAATCAAATCTGAGTTCTGAACTGCTGATTGGAATGGGTGGTTTGGATTGAGGTTTAGTTGTTACTATTGTTGATGTTGTATGCCTTCATTAGAGATTGAAAGGCTACTAGTTCCCGTATCACAAGTCCTTTTCCGCCTTAAAATCTGAGAACTCTTCCCATTTTATGGAAGGATATATGATTTGGAATTGGTTAGATAAAAGTTATGATTAAGGTTTCAGGTGTTAGAATTCAAGCAGATGTTGCCTGTGTTTTAAAGGATTGACCTTTCCACCTTCTTCCTTGTTATAGAGATTTTATTCTTTTTGCTGGGGGAGGTCTGGATAAACGTTGGCTTTTGAATTATTAACTGCTGGCGCTCCTTGTGGTACATCTCCTACAGTTCTATTTGCCAAATATAAATTGGTGGGAACAGGGAAGAGGGACCTTGTAATGGAAGAAAAGACAATAAATGTAAATGCAACACCAGATAATGCCCAAAAATATAGTGAAAAATGAATAATATGATTTTACCTTTCCTCGATAGTTGTGAACTTCTCTCTTTTCTCGTCTAAGGTAAAATCTCCAAAGCTCTGTAATTATGCGACCCTTTTGTGGGTTTTCCTTACAAATGCTGTTCTCAGGTGAGAAAATGCTGACCTGTGAATAGCTTCTGAATGTCCAGAGAATTTGATTGAATTTCCAATTTGTCTTATTTCCCATAACAGAGCTGGTGTTTTAACCTATGTGATTGAGAGGGCAAAGAAGTGCCTAGATTTTTCTGCAACACTCTACATTATCCATATTTTTATATGCATTGTCTATGGTGGTTGGCCTTCGTCTACTACGTGGTGGATTGTGAATATTACTGGGTTTGCTGTGATGGCATTGTTAGGCGAATATTTGTGTATAAAACGTGAATTACGAGAAATTCCCATTACAAGATACAGATCAAGTAAGCTCCTTTTCCCTCCATGTGTCCTTGCTGATTATAGAATTAACATCGTTTGAGGAAAATCTTTTTTATTCTGCTATGTTATTGTTCTCTTCTATCTTGTTGGCATATGTATCCTCATCTTTCATTTGATGTCTTCAGCTATTCAAATGTTTTTCCTTGGGACTTGTGATTATTGCAGCTTCTTTACTATGATTTGAATTGGCATTCTGTTCATTCTTGTCTGCAGCTATCCTCTTCTTCTTGTTGTTTATATTACCCTGTTATTTCTTGAACATTAAGCTATTACACTTGAGCGGCATGCATCGACTGAACCTTTTAAGGTGAACCTCAGTGGTAATATTAATTTTGTATTTGTTGTATGTTGCCAGAAGTTCATTGTAACCTTATCTTCCTCAGCATTCCATAGTATGTGAAGATTTGTATCTGTATATTTGATTTTGCATCTATATATTGAACCATACTGGTAGCATTCTAAAATTTCTTTTCTATGGTTCTTTTGCCACAGCTAGTCATAGCTATGAATGGTGGCATGTATGAACCTTGAGTTCTTTGACTCAAGTTTTTTTTCCCTTGAAAAAATGTGTTGGAATTTATATATATTGGACACAATTTGATATGTGTTGTAGTCAAGGTAATGAACAAAAATTAGAGCAGTAGTTGCAGTTGCAAATTTGTAATTATTACCACAAACATGTCAAAATAGGAGGTCAGGGAGAGGGAGTCAGAATCTGAAGAAACTGATGGAAGTTAATGGGATAAAAGTCAGAATAGTGTTCAGAGACCAGGAGTTTGACTTCGCCTTGAACACCATATCTCTCGTTCGTACATCAAGTAGAGTGTCTTTCTTCCACTTGCTGGTCCTTATTAACTGAGAAATTTGTCATGGAGAGTTAGTCTCAATGGATAAAGAGGGATTCTTAGATATTATATCACTGTCAGAGAGTTTAAAATGAGTAATGCTAACGATTCCATTATTCGTACAAACTCTTTGATGAATTATTGGCTGCTTGCTTGAGGAATAGTTTCACAAAGATGGAGCAGATTTTTGACAGTAATTCATGGAGTAATAAATTATATCAAGTGTTCTCAAATTGTTCCAGGTGTTTGGGATTTGTTATAATTGCATCCTTGATATTACAAAAACGTCGAAATTTCATCCTTCACATCCTGATTAGTTGATACCATTCCTAGTATTTGAAAAATATGTCTTGCATAGCATTAGCCGTATGCCTCCTACCTATTTTCCCAAAGCTGCATCTTTGAGTGTTTAAGCTGATCCACATCCTTTCAGTGTCAATGTGGAAAGGGAGACATTTTAGGACAACTTTTCATTTTTCCCGTAATTTGGTTAAACATCTTTTTCTGTGAGTCAAATACTGTGTCCAAGCAACTCAACCTTCCCCCCCAGTGCCTAATATATCTTCATAACCCCCTCTTTAGAAGCTCCAGGTGGATTCTTCGTAGGACTCATGGGCAAGTACTATTCAGTTCAAGTTAGAAGTGGACTTTGCCGTTAGTCATGCTTAGAATCCATATTTTTTAAGCAAACACATGATGAGCTTGAACAAAAGAAGAAATTGAAGGTTTTGTTACTGGAAGCCAGATTTATTTCTAAACAGCCACCACTCCCAACCCCAAAAAAGAAAGAAAGAGTCAACTTAGAATTTTAAGAGAAAATGCCCAAAAAAGAAAGAAAGAGTCAACTTAGAATTTTAAGAGAAAACATAGCGTTTTCTTAAAAAATGACCTTTTTGTCATGTTTGAATTATGTGGTTGGAAAGTATTGCTAATGCAGCCAAACTTATACATATCTTAAATTATGTGAATGAAATACATTAGAATTGCATGCGACAAAATTGAAACCAATACAGCAATGTGGAATGTAAGCTTTCATGGATAAAGATGGATCCTTTTTTCTTATGCTTTGGCACTGGTCTTTTACTTCTCTTGTTTTACTTTTCCTTTTCTCCTTTTCGTTTCTTTGAGTATTGTCTAGTACTTTAGTTGGACGCTTCTGTTCTTGTCGGGTTGGTATCACTTCAGCCCAACAACAACAACATTACCCCAATGCCTCAAAGGCTCCCGCCCATTGCGGGGTAAGGGGGGGCCGGATGTATGCAGCCTGACCCCTATATTTAAAAACATAGCGTGACTGTTTCCGGATGACCCATGATGAGCGTCGAAAGTTGCATTGACTAATTGTTACTTCACAATTGAAAGAAGGGTTGGTATCACTTCAGCCCATGATTATGAAAAGTTCAAATTCTTTTAGAGGCTTGGGGACTATGGTATCACTTCACCCCATGATTATGAGAAGTTCAAATTCTTTTAGAGGCTTAGGGACTTTGGTATCACTTCACCCCATGATTATGAAAAGTTCAAATCCTTTTAGAGGCTCGGGGACTCGTACAAAATGTCTAATGAAGTATGATGACATGTATATTGTTCAAAGTACATGCGTCACATATCATACAAAGTCTATATAGCTGTGTATTTCTGTGAGTTCAACTAATTTGAAATTCATCATATGTAGGTGTTTGACTTAGCAGATGTTCAACAGCAAACAACATTTTTCCTTCAGTCATGCAGCTGGTGGATTCTTCGACTCATATACTATTTGAGAAGATTTGAAGCGTTTCTTGGCAATTTCTTTTTCATGCCTGTGGCAATGACATATCGTGGGGTAGTAGGATATCGCCAAATCCACAGAGAAAGATGAGCTAATGCGGCCGAGTTATTTGGTGATTTCTCTTCAATCTGAGGAACTTGGAAAATATAGCAACTTAAATTGGATGTTCGTTGTTGCCATGCTACCTGTATATTAAGTTATTCACTCAGGATGATTATTTGTCAACTGGGGTGGAGCTACATTCACCGGGTTACTTGGTCCTGCTGGCTTGTCTTTCCTTGTGTTAGAACCAGAATTATACAAACCGTTTGAATTACTAATATATCAGGATAATCTTCCAGACCCTTTTCCTTTTTTCTGAATAGAGGGAAAAGCTAGTACATTACCTGTCATATTGAAGAACGTTGCTAAATGTAAAACTTTATGAAGTTTATACATGAATAACTTATTCTCTATTTATTTATCAAATATCGTATAAGTTATATTGCTTAGCTTGTTTTGGACTAAAGCGGATTGTTTGAGATTGAGGCACAGTAATAGTAATTGTATTAGATGTAGGGAAAAAAGCCAAAATATTTCTAATCTATTGGAAATGATTTAAAAATACTCTCCTTTCATCTTAGTTTAAAATATTCTCGATCGTTGTTTCCTATTCAAAGATATTCCTTCTTTAACCTTTTGATATAACATACTTTCAATCCAAATTTTAAATTAATTTCTTTTTCTAATTAGTTAATTTTTGTTATTTTTTTTAAAAAATAATTTTTATTTATTGAAATTCTTAATATAAGCTCATCTCAAAATACTTAAAATATTTAAGTCTAACAAAATAAAATAAAAAATTTATTGTGTAACATAAAGAATAAAATCCTCATCCTTATTATTAAATAACACAATATAATTCTTATTCTTCATTTTTACACAATAAATTTTTAATTTTATACACTATTAATTTATATTTTAATTTGTGAATTCATTTTTTTAATTTGTTTGGATTGCTTTTTTAAGTTACATTCAAACCATAATGTTAAAAATATAATTATATCAATATTTATTTTTTTCTTTCATAAATAATAATAATAATAAATAAAAATTATTTGATTAAGGTTTGTAAGTAAAATAGGAGAAAGTTGTAACTCCTCCATCATTTTGCTTCTTTATTGTGATCTATAACTTTTAGGTATATTACCTGAAACTAAATAAAGAGGTAATTTATGTTTAATTTGCGTGTATATATATATATATATATATATATATATATA
>JAOTQR010000011.1:15804362-15817940 GCA_025774065.1 Solanum ossicruentum | reverse complement strand
AAAAGTTTACAAAAAAAGTAGCCTATGTTTTATTTACATAAAAAATAGCCCAAAATCAGCGAAATTATGTATGATTATACAATATAATTTGTTAAAGTTATAAAAAGTATACACTACTGTACAATGTATACTACTTATACATGAGCTATATACTAAATATACATTATGCTACATAAATATACACTGACTGTACATGTCTATACAACGAGGGTTGAAAGACTAAAATTGTAATAAATAGCCAAAGGTCAGCTGAATGACTACTTTTCGTAATTAACAAAGAGTGGGCTATTGTTTGTATAAATAATTTTTCTCAATGGCTTGTGGATGCAATTATCCCTATTTTTTTTCAAAACCATTAAAAACTCAATAACCTAATAACCCAATAACAATAAACCAATAACCTTTTTATCGATTCGATTTATCGATCGGTTTGATTTTTGCACACCCTTACAATCTAGCTTCCAATCTATTATTGAATTTTTCTAGACCTCACATGAATCATATTCCATCTAAAACTGACCTAGGATCAAAATTTTCAACTCACAACTAGAGAATTTTCTGGCCCAATTTTTTTTTTTCCATTAACCTACCCATAATGTTGGATTTAGGCCATTACTCAACATTGTAATTGGGATCACAAACTAATTTTTCTATTGTCAATGGCCATTAATTCTTTATGTTAAGATTTAATTATTATTATTATTATTTATTAAAACTTAAATTAGAGAAAACATTAAATTTTGGTATAATTAAATTTTAACATGATGATGTGAAATAATTTGAAAAATCAATTATCCAAATAAACGAAAAAAGCAGTCCACCAATCAAGATATAAAATAATATTGTATAAACATAAAATAGAATAAAGAATATATTGTGTAAAATGAAGAATAAGATTTTTGTTGTTTATTTTAAGAATAAGAATAAATACTTTAAGAATTTTATTATGTTAATTTAATTATAAGATAAGAATTTTAAGAATTTATTCTTTGTCTTTACAAAGTAATTTTTTATTTTATTTTTAGATCTAAATATTTTGGGATGAGCTAATATTAAGAATTTGAATAAACAAAAATTGGCTTTTAGAAAAAATAAAAGAATTTAATTCAATTAAATTTGGTTTAAGAGTATTTTTAGATTAAAAAATGGAAGGAGATATCTTTGAACCAAAAATATAAGTGGAGGGTATTTTTAGGTCAGAAAATGAAAAATAGATATTTTTGAGTCATTTTTAATTAATCAAGGAATCACTTGGCAAAGTGTATAAAAAAGTAGTCTATATATTATGTATGATATTATTTAGAGTGTGTTCTTGGCCCTTTTCCCTTAGGAAGTATCATAAATTTGCACTGGAACTTGTAAATTTAATGTAGCTTCAAATAAAAAAAAATAATTAAGAAATCACGAGTGAGAGAGTAAATAGCCATTACACTAATCTTCATAAAAAGTTAAAAAGATGTACTATTAGTCTTTCCACTTTACTACCAATTAGCAGGCCTTTATTCAAATTCTGATTTTGAGATCATCATGAAAAGAGAAGAGATCAAAACAACAAAATCAATTGAACATGATGATGAAAGATGGGATAATTTGAGTCAATAATTTTCAAAAATTGTAGAAAGACTCGTTGGGAATCGCTGATTGAGTCGATTCAACCATGAAGGACTAGAGTGAATTGAAATTTGAACTAAACTCTTAACATAAAAAACTTCAACTAGCGATCTGATACTGTAAACTTTCCAAGTTGAGTTGGAGTAGTAGTATCATCACATGCCACTTCAAATTTTCTTATATTGGCAATTCAGTTTCAGTCTTCCACAAAGATGAGATATCAGCCACAGCTTCAGAAACTGTCAGATAGAATCCATTTAATCCAAAGTCCTCAAGAGCATTAGATTCATTCAGCTTTTCCATAACATTCCCACCTGGATTTGCCAGCACAAGCTGCAACAGAACAAAGGACAACAAATTTGTTGACGAATCAAGGGAAAGAAACAAAGAAACATCTTTTATGTGGCTGGTGGATTTACCTTGAGAGATCGTTTGTCCAGCATCCTTCTAAGTTCACATATTGTGTCGATGCCACTTGAGTCTATGGACGACACAGCTGGTGGACAAAGACATAGTTTTTGTCAGTTAGATACAGAATATGAGCAAAGTTCTCTTCTTTTTTTTCTTCAACTGACCTGTCATGTCAATAATTACACATTTGATTGCAGTTTCTTTGTTCGCTGCTATCCTCTCTTCCTCTTCACGTATCCATCTCAATATCCTGTTGTTACAAAGTGGAATTCCAAGTAAATAAAACTGTGTAAAGCAGGGAAAAGCAACATACAGAATCTGTAGCCCATGTTGGTAACTAACCTTTCTTGTAAGTAGGTAGAATTTGCGAAGTAGATAGGAGCTTCTACAGCTAGGATCAGGAAAGAAGGAATTCTAACAGCTGTTCTATATCTGTTCAAGTTTTGATATACTTGAGTTCCAGGAATATTGCCCAAGACACCAGTATTTGGCCTTGTAACATGCAACAGGATCTTAAAAACCGAAACTCCAACCTAAAATTTCATCACATTAGGTAGGAAGAAAGAATAAATTCTAAAGTCAGACTTTTGAAGAGATACTTACTGCAATGGCTAGGCCGAGAGGCACTGAGATGAAAAGAACACCAAAAAATGAACACAAGCAGGCTAAAAAATCGAGCTTGTCAACTTTCCATAACCGGAATGCAGCTTGATAATCGATTAAGCCAATCACTGCTGTTATGATGATTGCTGCCAAGATGACAATGGGGGTGTAATAGAACAGTGGTTTAAGAGTATTTTTAGATTAAAAAATGGAAGGAGATATCTTTGAACCAAAAATATAAGTGGAGGGTATTTTTAGGTCAGAAAATGAAAAATAGATATTTTTGAGTCATTTTTAATTAATCAAGGAATCACTTGGCAAAGTGTATAAAAAAGTAGTCTATATATTATGTATGATATTATTTAGAGTGTGTTCTTGGCCCTTTTCCCTTAGGAAGTATCATAAATTTGCACTGGAACTTGTAAATTTAATGTAGCTTCAAATAAAAAAAAATAATTAAGAAATCACGAGTGAGAGAGTAAATAGCCATTACACTAATCTTCATAAAAAGTTAAAAAGATGTACTATTAGTCTTTCCACTTTACTACCAATTAGCAGGCCTTTATTCAAATTCTGATTTTGAGATCATCATGAAAAGAGAAGAGATCAAAACAACAAAATCAATTGAACATGATGATGAAAGATGGGATAATTTGAGTCAATAATTTTCAAAAATTGTAGAAAGACTCGTTGGGAATCGCTGATTGAGTCGATTCAACCATGAAGGACTAGAGTGAATTGAAATTTGAACTAAACTCTTAACATAAAAAACTTCAACTAGCGATCTGATACTGTAAACTTTCCAAGTTGAGTTGGAGTAGTAGTATCATCACATGCCACTTCAAATTTTCTTATATTGGCAATTCAGTTTCAGTCTTCCACAAAGATGAGATATCAGCCACAGCTTCAGAAACTGTCAGATAGAATCCATTTAATCCAAAGTCCTCAAGAGCATTAGATTCATTCAGCTTTTCCATAACATTCCCACCTGGATTTGCCAGCACAAGCTGCAACAGAACAAAGGACAACAAATTTGTTGACGAATCAAGGGAAAGAAACAAAGAAACATCTTTTATGTGGCTGGTGGATTTACCTTGAGAGATCGTTTGTCCAGCATCCTTCTAAGTTCACATATTGTGTCGATGCCACTTGAGTCTATGGACGACACAGCTGGTGGACAAAGACATAGTTTTTGTCAGTTAGATACAGAATATGAGCAAAGTTCTCTTCTTTTTTTTCTTCAACTGACCTGTCATGTCAATAATTACACATTTGATTGCAGTTTCTTTGTTCGCTGCTATCCTCTCTTCCTCTTCACGTATCCATCTCAATATCCTGTTGTTACAAAGTGGAATTCCAAGTAAATAAAACTGTGTAAAGCAGGGAAAAGCAACATACAGAATCTGTAGCCCATGTTGGTAACTAACCTTTCTTGTAAGTAGGTAGAATTTGCGAAGTAGATAGGAGCTTCTACAGCTAGGATCAGGAAAGAAGGAATTCTAACAGCTGTTCTATATCTGTTCAAGTTTTGATATACTTGAGTTCCAGGAATATTGCCCAAGACACCAGTATTTGGCCTTGTAACATGCAACAGGATCTTAAAAACCGAAACTCCAACCTAAAATTTCATCACATTAGGTAGGAAGAAAGAATAAATTCTAAAGTCAGACTTTTGAAGAGATACTTACTGCAATGGCTAGGCCGAGAGGCACTGAGATGAAAAGAACACCAAAAAATGAACACAAGCAGGCTAAAAAATCGAGCTTGTCAACTTTCCATAACCGGAATGCAGCTTGATAATCGATTAAGCCAATCACTGCTGTTATGATGATTGCTGCCAAGATGACAATGGGGGTGTAATAGAACAGTGGCATTAGAAACAACAGGGTGATTAACACAGCTGTTGCCATTATTATGTTTGAAACAACTGTTTGTGCCCCAGCGTTGTAATTTACTGCTGACCGAGAAAATGATCCTGTAAAAGAAAAAATTCTCTAGGTAAAACAGAGAGAAAATCTTACTCAAAAACTATTTTATTATATATTTAAGTTGTTGAATCCCCTTGGCTTAAGATTTTTGCTTCTGCGCAACTGAATGAAGTTGTTACCTGTTGTAACATAACATGAAGAACATGAGCCAGCCATGTTCATTAGTCCAATAGCCATCATTTCTTTGTTTCCATCAACTTGGTAATTCTTCAAAGCAGCAAATGTCCTTCCTACTGCAATCCCTTCCTGCAAGTCCACGAAAACGTCGATCCCAATTTCTATGACCAATTCCTCATAATGGTCAAAAATGACTTACTGTGAGCGCTAAGATTCCAGACACAATGCCAGTTTTGATGGCAAGAGGCAGATATGGACCACTCAGATATAACATGTTCATTGATGGTGGATTTAGACCCTTTGGCAAGTGTCCAATCTGCAATAACTCAAAAGTTGTTTCCAGTTTTATTCTGCGTGAAACTTACGTATGAACGTAAAGTTGATGCATTTTGCTTACAGTTTGAATCCCATGAGCTTTCGACTTAAGGAGAGCGACTACAAGTGTTGATAGAATAACTGAGGCCAATGGAGATGCTGCTGAAAGCCAGAAAAATTTCGGATTCCTTGCACTCTGTCATCACAAAGGAACATTGGAAGTCAAAAAATCAGAATATTAATATGTTTTCTGTACATAAATGAAAGAAACACTTACTATTTGCCTTGTCGTTAGTAGGAATGAGAGGAAACAAACGCCCATTACAATGGTTTGCCAAGAGCACTACAAAAAAGATACAAATTACTATTAAACAATCAATTTCTTGAGTTGACAAAGATTGTAGCTTTTTCCATAGTCCCTTCTTCTTACTTCATCTTTGTGCTGGAAAACTGAACACAATACAGGAACTATTTGCATCTTGCTTGTGAAATGGACCATTCCTAGCAACCCTTTCAGTTGTTGCAATGAAACTATGACTGCTGCACCAGCCATGAACCCAACTAATGTCGCCTTTGACAGAAAATCAATGATAAATCCCAACCTACAAAACCGTTAAATTTGAGTCATTTGCGATTTGAACTGAGTGTTCGTCAACAGATGGTAACAAATTTTGATTCTTTGAAAGTTAAATTCTTTTAGAACCTTAAGTGTACTTCAAAACATCAGGAAACAACATCTCTACCTCTACGAGGTAGTGATGTCTACATACATTCTATTCTCCCCAGATCTGTGAGTTTCCACCGGATATATTGTTGTTGTTGTAAGTGTACGTCAAAACACAATGTTAGAATGAAATGGACTTAGAATTAAGACATAGTTGATCCGTAAAGTCAAATGATTTTTTTTTTTATGGTTCATTATATGATCACCATATGGCATAAGACAGATAAACTCACTAAATTAAACTGGTCAAGTCAGCGTACATTCTGTTCTTACCGGGCCAATTGGCGATTTACACTAGATTTTTTAGTGTTTGTTGACCTGTGTATCTTTGTTATTTCATAGTGCATAAAAATCCAGTGTCCATTTTAAACGGTGCATAAACTTACACTCCCCTTACTTTTTTGGTTGCTTTTATTAGTGCAATGTTTCTAAAACATTGTTTCCACTAAGTCATTAGAATTATTCCCTTTTTTAAAAACGTCAAAATTAACAACTTTTGCATATTTCAAGTTTTACGTTATATACAGGAAGGCTCACCTGAAAAAACCGAGTGAAGCCTGAAAGACTCCAGCAAAAAGAGTAGCTGTAAAAGCCAATTGAAGGTAAAGAGTTGGTTGTTGAGTGTAAGAAACAACTTCACTGAGCATTGTGCCCATAACAAGTGATGCAATTGAGACTGGACCAACTGCTAAGTGTCTTGAACTCCCTAAAACTGAATAAATCAATGGTGGCACAAAGCTTGAATCTGCATCATTAATGGGAATTTTATTTATATTCACAAATTTCTGTGAATTATATATTTATAGTAAAAATTTGTCCAAAAGTATTGTCACAAAGAATAAGTAGGTGCAATAATATTGCTTATCTACTGATATAAAATATCTTGCATGTCTCTACCTTCCCTTAATAGAACTAGTGTAGACTCCACTAAAAAGAATTCATAAATTTGTCTTAGGTCTCATTTCTTTTATAAATTTATTTTAAGTTTATATCTTTTTTACAAAAGACCTGAAACAAAAAAAAAAATCATATTATAAAGGGCTAAGCTCATCAATCTCCTCCGATATTCCAAACACTACTAAGAAATCACTATTTCTCAACTCAAAAGTGTTAAATGGCTATTTGTATACATATTTTGATTGAATCGAAAGAAGAATAATGTCTTAATATAAAAAAATTAGAAAGTTTTTCACTACTAATGTGAGAATTGATTGAATCGAAAGAAGAAGAATATTTTAATATAAAAAAATATTAGAAAGTTTTTTACTATTAATGTGAGAATCTGTCCCATTATATATTTTCTCAATGAACTAATTAAATGAGAAATGAGCAAGAAAATCATATTGTATTACACAAATCTCCCAATAGAAAAAAAAACCTTTGTTTTAGAAGTGAAACTACTTAAAAGATTAATTCCAATACCACTAAAACTCTATCATAAGTGTAAAAGATATTACTAAATTCTTACAAATTAAAATAATTAAAAATAAATAAAGAATCATGGGGAACTTACATAGACCAACAATAGGTGGCAAATTAGCAAGTTTAGCATAGCTAATTCCTTGTGGGATAGCAAGGCTGGCAATGGTAAGTCCAGATATAATATCAGCCCTCAATAGCTTAAGATTATACTGAGGACCCCACTCAAAAACTGGAAAGAAAAATTGAAGTCCCAAAAGCAACTTCATCAAACATGTTTGGTTCTTGAACTTATGAAGTGGATCATCTGGGAAAAACACTTCCAACAACCTTTGCCTTAGTTTTTCAAGTGTTGTTTTATGTGGTGGCAAACAAACTCTATGCACTTCAAGTGGTTCATTATGATTATTTGATATTGGTAATTCAAAGGAGTCATTGCATGCATGGGTTGATAAATCTTCCACTCTATTTGAACTTAGTCCCATATTTTAGTAAGACACAAATGAATAGGAAGTGAAGGGAGGGTCCTTAAGACTGAGTTGGGAGAGGAGTAGAGGAGTTAAGATGTTGGTAGTTGTTGGAAAATAGAGGACACTCACCATCCTTTTATAGGGACAACATTAACTATCACTATCGCCAAACAAACCCAACCCCAATAAAAAAGAAAAAAAATAAATAAAATAGGTGGTGCTATGGCAACATTCAGAGGACAAGATTATTTTGGTTTGTCATAAAATAAAACAAAAAGAGTATATGGAGATATTTGTTGTCAGATGCGAATTTAGGAATTCAAAAATATAAGTGCATTAAAGGAACAAAATGGTATTGTTGGTTGAGATCAACATATCATTTTGAGAATGAGTTCCTTTAGCTAATATTTAATATATTCTTTCAAAATTATACAAGTAATATACTATACTAAATTTCGTCGAATGACCACAGGTTCCCGTGACCCAAAATTCATACATAAATTCGCCGCTGGTTGCCAACAAAAGTTTCATATTGATGGTTGAAAATAAAATAAGATTCTATTGTAGACTTTCTATTCAAGTTGTTCAGTGACTATTCACGTAGATATTTTAATTAAATCAATGAAAAGTAGAAAATATAGTAATATTTTTATTTGAAAAGTCATGATATATGACGAATTTATCCCATTATTTGTACTGAATGACTTATTCCATCAGTAATACAAACAATGAAATGAATAATCTCAAAACTAACTAATAATTTTAAATCAAACATAAAATAAAATAATTTCACTTATCTGCTATCCCTTAGATCAAAAAGATCCCTTAATGATGTGAAGTGTTTTCGAGAAAACACACATGGGCAAGCTTGAAAACAGAAGGGGTGGTGCTGTGACAACTGACAACCAACATTCAGAGGACAAGGTTTTTTGGGTTTTTGTTTTCTAATGTTAGTAAAATGAAGTTCAAAGTATATCAAGATTTGGAATTTATAAGTTGGATTGAACCTATAAGTTTTATTTCATTAAAAAGGGATAAAATAGTTCTACACTATCATTCTTATTCTGTCAATCAAACCCAAAGATGATAATGATTTAATAGGCGAGATAATAATTCTAATCTGGAAACAAAAATGTGGGGATCTAATAAATTGAAAAATAGTAAATTATAATCGATGTTGGAATTGACATTTATATTAGATGGAATATTTAGTGTAAAACGTAGGATTCCTTACTTTTGTAGTTATTTGGTGTCCAGGGCACCAATAAATATTTTAGTCTGTCCTCGTGCTGACTTTTCCTTCCTGTATCACTTAAAATCTTTATTTTAAATTTTATTTCTTTTTTCTTTTTCTTCGCAATGTTTTCCCTCATTTTTTTTTTTTTATATTCTATAACCAACAAGAATGAAATCTCTTTTGCATATATTTTTTTTAACGCTATTAATTATGAAAAATTAGATACTGATAACGTACTAAATTTGAGTCATATTATAAGTTAGACTCTTATCTCAAGCCCAAGGTCACAAAATATGGTTAGATTAGGATCCTACATATTTGATCGATCGGATAAAGATACAGTAATAACATATTCAATGGAATTTCACAAGTCGAGTTTGAGGAGGGTAAAATGTACGTAAACCTTACCACTACGTCATAAAAGATAGAAAAGTTATTTCACGAAGACTTTCATCTACAAAATATCAAACCCCAAAACAAAAGATACTAGATATAAAAAAAATATTTTATACATAGATCTTCAAATAAAATGTAAGAATGTGAGATTATTTTAATTATAATGTGTTTGGTCAAGGACAATATTTAGTCCAAACATTATTTTATCCCACTATTTATATTAAAAAAAACTGGATTAGCTTATTTCATATAAATGTTTGAAGTAAATAATTCCATGAAATATCCTAATCTATTGTATATTCTATTTATCACATCCTTCCAATCAAACCACTACTCCATAGAAATAGATTTAAAATATATTATAAATAAAAATTCAAAATGTTGAAAAACAGTTGAATGAGTTATGGTGAGAGTTATACTTCTTTTCAATTTTCTCCCTCTGAGGAAATATCAACTTATATCATCAATTGAATCCAAATAAGTACCAAGGTTAAAATGGGGATGCTAATTCTAAATAATTGACAAATTAAAATAACTAGTATATGTATCTGCGCATTATGCGGATGCTTTAAATGTATTAATTTTTTAATTTTGAAATAACAAATGTGAATTATTATTGGGAAGTAGAACTACATGTGTAATATAATTATATAATATTAATTTATATAAACACTTGATGCTAATTAACTTTTACCCTATCTATATACAATAAGGATATGTTCTTCAAAGACATCAATACTATTGTAACAACTTTTTTTTAGTATAATAAAGATTAATAATATATGTAGTGTGTGTTGAATTGATATTTGTTCTAATTAATTAAATATTGAATTCATGTAATTTGCAAAGTATATTTCAATCACTTTAGCACTCTACTCTCTAGTTCAATCCTGCAAAATAAAATGATTCTCATTTTATCAAATATAATTTTAAAAAACAAAAATGCATAAAAAATGAATTTTAGTGACCAATTTTAAAAAATCATAACTATATTAATATATAACACATAATAATAAATTAATTTCAGTGCATAACAAAAACAAAAACTGAGAGATGAAAAGAATGGATCATCTTCTATCTCTTTGATTTACTATAAGTTTTTTATGAATATTTTACTATCCTTTTTCGTTTTGAATAAAATTTAAAAATTTTCATGCGATTGTTACTCAATCTTTTAGTATTTTTTAATTTACAAAATAATAAAATTTTAGAGTCAAATTTTCAGTTATTTTTAATCTTTCATCAATTTGTTGGGAATCCTTTTACTATTAAATCTATTATCAATAATATGTCTAAATAAATTTATTTTGTTTACATCATTACGTAAACAAATATAGAGTCTACATAGCTTTCATAGTTTTACTTTCTTTGTTTATTTCTATAATTTTTCTTACTAAGACTTCAATTATGCAGGTAAGACATGTTTATGTCTTTCTATTGTTTTTAATAATATATAAATTACACGTAAATACTTCATCTATTTCATATTAATTGATTTTTGAGATTTTTTTAAATTGTTCAAAATAATTGAATTATTCAATGTTCAAGATGAATCTTTGAAATATTTTCCTTGCATGCCTTTTCATTTTTTGAAGTTTATATTTTATAGGAGATAAATTACACTATTTTGTGACTTTACATGATTTCACAATGGACAATAATATAAATTTTGTACTTAAATATTATTCTTAATATATGTGAATTGCCCTACAAATTAAGTCAATTAAGATTTACGATCCTTCTAATATCGTAGAGATCTACATACTTATGATGTTCCCAAACTACAAAATTTATTATGTCCTATCAGTTCATAATAGGTTCTTAATGTTGGTTAAAGGCATATGTAAATAAATATCTACTTGGGAACTTTGACCAACAAGCTATTTGCTAAAACTATCTAAAACTTAGAGTTAATCAAATTAATCATATTTTTAAAAAAAATTGGAGCAAGTTTTCACTATTTCAAGCAGTTCCAATAAAAGATGATTAAAATAAAATCTTTTAATTTACAATTATAAGTTTAATATGTACCACTAATTCTTAGCAATAGTGGTATTTCTTCCATTCAGTTATGTTTGTCACTGGATTTTTTTTCCTCATAATATCATATAAAATTACTCACTTTAGGCGATTTAAGGAAAAGAAACAATATAATTCATAATTACATTCAAACAACTAACAAAGATCATAAGAAGCACATAAAAGAGATTCAAAGGTAAAAACTTCACATATATAAAAACATGCAATAAATCCAACGCATCTAGTGATCATCAATCTTGACAACAATTAAGACAAAATCGTTATGAATTTATCGTGTCCTTTACTCCTACCTCCACATATTTCTTCATCTTAGAAACTTTGGATCAATCACATTCTTAACTTCTGTCTCAAACTACCCTTCATTGAATAATCTAATACAAATATCACTTATATGAAAAGTCTCATGTTAACTCATACTAATCTATTTATCTTCATCTGCAAAATGTTCATAGTTTGAACTTAAATCCTATGGAACAACATATTAGCATAGTTAGTCATGGCAAATCATCCATCTACTCCTTCCATCCCATCTGATGTATAAACATGTATTCTACATTAGCCTTCCAAAGAGGGAAAAAGCACTAAATGAATAAGTACAAACGTATATACACATCGAAAAAGGAAGAATAATAGGATTTAAAATATGTAAATATAAAACAGAAAGAATCCAATCTAATAGACATAAAATAAATTATGCCCAATACGATATATCCTGATTGTAGAATTGATTTTGCTATGCAAAGAAGCAGGAGAAACAACAACAACAACAAAAAAAAAAAAAAAAAAAAAACTGAATACATACCCGCGAATTTATTTGGTAAATTGAAACATACATGAAAGAGAGAAGAGGGGAAATATGCTTTGCATTTTGAACAAAATTGACATATTTTAAAACGTGCATATTTGAAAACATGGATAGTTATCCCGTCTAATGATTATGCTCACATTTTAAGTGGAAACCAAAATTTCAATTTACTTTTTAATTAAAAAGAAAAATGATTTTAAAATTGTTAACTTTTTGTAAAAAGAAAAATGCTAAAATTTTTGTAAAAACTCGAACTTGTTTTTTAACTGTTAAGTACTTTTTTTCGCACGGTAGTTACTTTTAAGAAATATATATTTTTCGTATTTAATAAATTGAATTCTTTAAAACTAAATATTTACATAAAAATTATGATTTCGACAAAAAAAGTTTTAAAAACTATGTCCATGAACGTATATAAAACTGTCTTCTAAATTTTAAAAACTTTGAATTGTCTTTTTTTATTTACTTATTTTTAATAATTTTTTAAAACTTTATTCTATAAAATTTTATGCATGTGTGTGTTTGTAAGTTAGTTGGGAAAATGGGGGCAGGAACGTGCCCTCAAAGGGCATTGTTTAAGTTTTTTTTTAAAAAAAAGAAAAAAGAAAAAAGCTCTTCTTTATTTTTGTTTGAGTAGTTCTCTATTAATTGCAAAATCGCTCTAATTTTTTTTTATAAATTTAATTCACGATTAAAATTTTGTTTAGATCGACACTTAAATATATTCTTTTAAATAATGTATAGGTTAAATTATAAAACAAAATGAAAATAAAAATTTAAACAATGTTTTAAAATGAAGCATTACTTTATATAATGTTTTATAATTTAAGAGATTAAATTTATTTTTTAAAAACTATTTTAAAATATAAATTAAAATTTTAATTGATAATGTCAATTTGAAATACTAATTTAAAATTGATTTTTTTATTTTTTATTGAAAAGTTATCGTGAATTTTAAATTAAACAATCGCAATATCCTATGGATTAAGATTAATTAAAATTTAAACAATAAAGTGAAAAGAATTAATGTAGAATATGTGTTTCTATGTGTGCTTAGTGCGTGAGAACGTGGGTAATTATTCTTTATTTTTGTTAATGGTAGTTTTCAATAATTTTTATTTTTTATGTTAAACTTCTATATTTTGTATCAATTGAAAAATTTTAGGATTGTTAAATTTTATATTTCAAAATTAGAGATTAATTGTGAATAAGACAGGTATAATTTGCATGATTATTTGTTATATTTTACGATTTTAAATTTATCTCATTCATTTAATTGACCCTTGAAAAACCTTATCATTCAACTTAAATTAAATACAATTATACGACTTCATAAAATTTGAGAAAATGTTATATGAAATATTTTTTTAAAATAATGTATATTTAAAAATTGAAGTAATATGATTTTTATCACCTATTTTGGGTCATTCTTCAATCTTCAT
>JAOTQR010000011.1:15779422-15804262 GCA_025774065.1 Solanum ossicruentum | reverse complement strand
TATCATTAGCTTAGTCTTGTATGACAACAACTTTTTAGCAACCTGATAATTTGAACAAATTATAACAGTATATTCTAAAATTGTTTTTTTATTTAAAAATGTTTGTGCAATTATCTCTGAATAATTTATGAAAATAAATTATGTTTTAGAATATGTGTTGTGTTTTGAACTGCTTAATTTTTGTAAACCAAATAAATAAATAACTATAAAATTTATAATTCCAAAATTTTCGAGATTATCCTAAAAATAAATTTGACTTATTATGTTAAAAGTAATACAATTTCTGTAATTTGTTTTATATTTTACATGATTAAATAATTTAAAAAGTATGAAAATGTAATGTTTATAAAAAAGTTTAAACTAACAAAAAATGTGGAATATCTATGTTCATGAAATGGTTTCTTCATTTAAAAGAATTACCTATTGAAAGTAAAAAAATGTCAGTTACTCATATTTTAAATATAACGGGTTACTTAAAAACTTTAATTGAAAAATTATTTTAATCTACAATTATAGAATATTAACTATTAAAATATGAATTTATTTTAAAAATTGGTACAATTTAAAACTTAATTTAATTATTATCTAATTTATTTAATTAATTTATCTTAAAACTAACACATATTTTAATCTTAAATTGTTATTTGATATGATTCTACACTAGACTTTCTTCCTATTAATAATATAAAATATAGATTACTCTATTCATTTTTACAATAAACTAAAAAAGGTGTCCAATATAATAGGATAGTGGATGTACTATATTGGTTGAGTGAGAATATAACGAGTATATTCTATTTAGTGAGAAGTGCACCGGCACATATTTGTTTGACTAATTAATTAAGGGATATGAATTACTTAAATAGTAATGTTGAAATTTCTATTCCACCAACTTTAAAACATGTTCAATTAAAATTTTATTCACATTTGAGAGGACAATCAAAATTATTTTTCTGCCATGCTAAAAGTATTGCGTATCACAAGTATATTTTTCTTTTATACATGAATGAATTTAATTTTGAAATCATATTAGAGTCAGTAAAATCTTGTGCAATCAAAAGTATATATTTTTTTTACACGAGTCATCATACAATTACGATGGTACTATATATAAACATGATGGATATGTAGAGTTCTAGTTTCAAACTAACATCGATAAGCTTAGCCCATATATGTAGGAGAGAACTCTTACTAGGCATATCATAAGAGTTAGGATTCAGTGTAATAATAATCACAAATGAGGATAATTATATTCTACCATAGACGTTTTTAATTTCTTTAAAGATTCCTAATGCAACATGCACTAAAATCCACCTAGCTACTTATTGAAATTAAAAATGAAATAAATTTCAAAAATTAGTTGAGAAAAATTATATCATGTGTAGTCATTATTCGTCTTGTATTATTATTTATTTTTTGTTATTAGTTGTTTCTTTCTTGTTTTTCTTTTTCTTTTTCCCCTTTTTCCGTATCTAGTTTATTTTGCATATGAATTTTTGAGATAACAATTTCCCAGAAAAAGTCTCTCTACCCCTATGGGGTAGTGGTAACGTCTGCATATATTTTTTCACGCAAATTCCACTTGCGAAATTCCACTGAGTATGTTGTAGTTAAATGATACCCCAATGTAGTCCAAGCCATTGCGGCATCAGCCCCAACTGACAAGGACAATGAACCTTTTGATCGTTTAACTAGTCTTTTCGCATGATCAATTATTTAGATTATTGAACCGACATTACGGTTATAATTTTTATATCTCTTTTTCTCTTGAGTCTAATTGACCAGATTACACATGCTATCAATTATCAGAATGTTTAAATTATATACATTTATAATACCTTTGTCGTTCTTAATTTCCATTTTCAGAGGGAAAGAAATATTGAATTAGACAACCACATCCCTTATGAGGAATCTTGGGAAATCGCTTTAATAAGAAAAGCTAATCGTTACTTGTCGAGTCATTTTATTAATTGAAATTGATCATGATGGCTAAACTTGACTAAGAAGCCTTGATCGTCATACAACTTTTGACATTGTAATTTCACTTTTCTTACTTAATAAATGTTGAAGTAGCTAATCATTCAAATAGAATAAATAAATATTGCAATATAAACTCACTTTGTTACCATTTATATACTCCTCCCGTTTAAAAAAAAAGATATATTTTTCTTTTTGATTTGTTTCAAAATAATGACCTATTTCTTTTTTTTGACAATTTTTAAAACTTTTTATGTGTCATATTTAAAACCACAATATTAAAGAGTATTTTGGTACATTTGGTATAATTTTAATTTAGAATCATAAGATTGAAAATTTTTCTTTATTTTCTTATACTCCATGTCAAGAAAAACTAGATCATTCCTTTTGAATCTAAAAAAAGAATAACACATTACTACATTTAGTAACAATTTAATTTTAAAACACCAATTTTATCCTTAATAAAATAATTTATAATCCTACAAATATCTATAAGTTATTGTTTACCACAAATTTTAAAGTATTTCTTTCTTTTGCACCACCAATAAAGAATGGAATAGCCTAGGCAAATTGGGCACCTAATTGCAACCGTCCAAATTATGCTAATCTCGGCCGGTAAAATAGATTCCATGCAACTTTCAATTTGGTGAAACTCCTTTTTTTCCCCAATTCGATTGCTTCCATTTTTAGTTTTACTTTTGCAAGTGTCATGTAAAAGTAAGTGCTCATACTATATATATGACAAAAAGGCATGTAAATCAAAATGCAAAAGATACTTTCCTAAATATCGAAATAGTCAAGTTTATGTTTTTCTTTGAGAATTCAATGCCCCTACATCCTTTGGGAAATCCCTTTTTTTTTTTAATGACTATAATGCTCATGTCTGTTTTAACACACCTTAACTATTCCTCTCCTTTATGCTGATTGTATATAAGACAATGAATCCAAATATGTAACTAAAATCTTAATTGGAGTGCAATTATGTCACTATCCTAAATGGGCCGTGAGTGGCACCTATATTAACCCTTCAGTGGAAGAATTGATAATTTAATCCGACTAAAACAATCCATGTAATTTAAAGTTGCAGAAGCAAGTTTAAATAACAATTACCAGTTGAGTTCCCATAAACTCAAATAGAAATCTAATCGATAAACATTCACCAAAAACTGAAACTAATTATACCAAAACTCTAACTACAACTCTAACACATGGGGATGCAACCTTAAAAATCAAACAGGAAAATAAATAAAGTTTGAGTACAAGAAACAAGTGGTCTAATGTCATGACCCGAACCTAAGACCTAGCCGTGACATGGCAGATGTGACACCCGAAGGCATCTCATCCAAGTCTCATATTCATATCTTAAGCATTCATAAGGTAAAAAAAATATACACAAGGGAATAAGCAAGCGGAAATGCATCAAGCTAAGAACATCATTGTTTCCTTAGGGGAATATACATCAATCCGTAGTGTCCAAATCATGCCTCTACATCATAAGATCTTGGGCGGATCTAGAACAATAGCTCACTAGCTCACCCTGAAGAGATACATCAAAAGAAAAAAAAATGATAAAGTCTCAACACAAAACAAAACATCATAAATGGGCTTGTTTATAAAGCATGGGAACTCACCAACAATCTTCAAGCTCGGAATCCGAATCTAGCCACAAAATGAAATAGCCGCCTCGTCGTTCGCCCCTACATCATTAGATCATGTAGGCAAAGAAATATGCATTAGTACGTAGAATGTATTAAGTATGTAGGTATGTCATCAATCAAAGAACATCACAATAATAATAACATGCATAATCATAATCAATAGGATAAGGATGCAATATGCATGAGCAATGCAAGTTTGAAACTCATGAGAATAACCATCATGAAATCCATTCATAACCTCATCATACATATGTGGGAATAAGACCATGACCGATATATAAGACCATGTGTACTATTACATGGGATCTTGATATTCCCTTTACACTAAGCAAAGAGGAGTCTACTTTGCCAAGATAGACTCGATCCTCAACCTATAGGCTCTATCGTAGCATGGTGAGAACTGATGTGCTGTCAAAATACAGAACTTTTGATACTTAAAACTTGGAATTTTGTGTGTTCTCAATGTGATGTTAGTAGCTTTGATGTGTTTTTGTATTTGTTTTGGAGAATTTCAGGGTTGGCATTGATTTTAGGCAAGATATACAAAAGTTGCTGATTTTGAGGATCCACGAGACCCTTTATGGGTCGTAGAGTAATCTACGGACCATGTAGGAGGTTTCATATGGAATTCTAGTGAAGGGTAGATTTCTAGAGTTTGGTCTACAAACATGTAGATGAGTCGTGGAACACTTTACGAGTCGTAGAAAAAGCCTCGTACCCTGAGGATCAGGGAAGCAGAACCTTCTGAACTTTCATCAGCCAAATCCCCCTACAGGCCATAGAGGGGTGTCATAGAGGCCGAGTCCAGAATTGAAGCAGCAAAGTGTGAAAGCTCGACTACGGGCTGTAAATCACTATACGGCCCGTAGTACATCTCATGAAGAGTGTTGATCCAGTTATCCTATTTTATTTAGCACTTGTATTTTAAACATTATAAATAGGTTTTTAGGTTTTTTTTTCTTAAAGAGGGAGGTCGAAGAGTCAGCGAGTGTAAAGTAAGATACAGTAGAGAAAAACATTAGAGAGTTTGAGAAACACTTGTATAAGTTAATTTCATCTTCTAATTGCAGTCTTGTGATTCTCATTAAAGCTTGGATTTTATTTAATTCAATTGTGTAAGTGCTCTATTATGTTAGACAAATTCATTAGTCTTGCATCTACACAAATCATGAATAGCTAAATCCACAACTAGGGTTGTGGGAACCATGAAGAACTAATAAAGTAAAATCAGATAATTTACAATTCTTGAAAAGTGTGCATGCATGTATTAATTAATTCTCTTTGTTTTGTATATTTTCTAATGGTGGCCAACATTAGAACCTGCCTAGTATTACTGGCTAGACCAAGATAGTAATGAGTAGGAAAAGAGATTGGTTAATAGGGTTCGATCGATGTTTCTCATCTAATCAACCCAACCGGGCCAAGGGGAGGTTGTATTGGGACAATAGGTAAGGGTTAATGATGTCACACTGCGGGGATGGATCAAATCACGTAGTGAAATTCACCTCTCACCTAGGCCAAAGTTAACTTACTATTTTGCATGCTACACAAGAGAAAATAATTAGGTTATCTGGTGATACTAAGTTAGGGAATCATGGGGAACACAATCCCTTCGTTTCTCTCAATATTGGTTTAAACACCTGTTTTAGTTTAGTATTAATTTCATTAGTTATTACCAACCCCCCCCCCCTCTTGGGGAGATAAGTTGGTTAATAATCCAAATTGCAAAATTGAATTCTTCTAAGTCTACCATATTCCCTTGGGTTCAACTCTAACCTTGGTTCGGTTCTATATCTTGACAAATACCACATTAGCCTAAAAAATGAGGTATAACTTAGGTGACATTAAGATTTTGGTGCCATTATCGGAAAATACGGCTAGACTTGTTTAATTCAAGTAATTTGGGAATTAATCCTTATTTCCCTCATTTTACATTTTTTGTTGTTTTTATTTTCTTTTAGGGTGTAAGTGTAGTGTAGTGTATGCCCAACATGCGAAGTCGAGGCATACCCTTGACTCCAGTTGACCCATAGATCCAGAGAATATTGAGAAGAATGGCTCAAGATAATACCAACAACACAACAAATGCAGCTTTGAACCGGAATGAGAATGGAAATGCCAACAACGAAAACATACTTCCTCTCGAGGATATTGCTCCATAGTCGCAGGACTTCTATGCCAACGGTTATCAGTGGAATCAATATCAGATGAATCCTATGGTTGTGGAGGTGACTGGAGCTATTGTGTTGCCACCACTATCGGCTGATACAAAATTTATGGTTTCGAGTGGGTTGCTTCAGATGTTGAAAAATCATGGGTTGTTCACGGGCCTACCATCAGAGAATCCTCATAGCCATCTATATAACATTGCATTTATTTGCAAGAGTATGATGGGAACACATGATCTGTCTATGGATGTTTATGGAACTTCGTGTCTTGCCATTGTCTTTGAGAGGCAATGCAGCACTATAACTATCTGAGCTCCGGCAAAATTCGATCACCAGTTGGACTGAGTTGTAGAGGGCCTTTTTGGAGAGGTACTTCCTGATATCAAAGAAGCTCAAGATGAAAGAACATATCCATAACTTTGAGCAACTTTCTGGTGACTCGATCAGTACTACATGGGAGCGATTCACTAAATGCTTGAGGAGTGTCCTATACCAAAAAATTATTAATGATGCCTTGGTGGAGATCTTCTACCATGCCCTGGATAAGAATAGTCAAGCCTGTGCTGATACCATTATGGGGGGCATGTTCTTAGATCAACTATTTGCAAGGATTGCTGAAAGGGTGGAGAGAATGGTCAAGGCCAATCATGCATGGGGCCAAAGAGATAGATTATCTGCCAAAAGTTCATGAGCTGTCAGTATTAGTTTGGAGCAAGCTAAAATAAATGAAGAGATTATGCAAGCGCTTGCCTAAATCCTTATAGGTATGGAGGTGATAATGAAGCAGAATCAGGAACAAGTCAATGCAATTGTCCATCAGCCTCCACGAACACCCATGTATGATGATCCTTACTATGAGGAGGACACTTGTTTTTATTATTGATCAGACAGAGAGTTTTTGGACTAACGCCCAAGGGGCCAATTAGGACTATTGGCTCCAAGGTCAAGGAAACCAAGGTTGGAATTTTAATCGAGATGGAGCTTTTAGAGACAACCACAAAGGGTACTACGACAAGAATCGGGGCCAAGTCAATGATGCAGATTGGGGCCACAGAGATGATTGCAGAAATGGTCCTTGTGTGCCATCACACAATTGCGACACCAGTGCTAGTAGTTCCAGAGTTAAAAAAATGTTTGACCACTTGTTGAAGAAAGCTAAGACACAGGATAAGATTCTAAGGGGAATGAAATCTGAGATCTCCGATATAAATTAGAAAATCGAGTCTCATTCTGTTGCCATCAAACAACTTGAGCAATAGTTTGATCAAGTGTCAACTTAACTTAACCAGCGTCAGAGGGGGTATACTTCCTAGCAACATAGTTTATAATCCCAAGAACGAAGGGCAATGTATGGCGATTTCTATCATGGTGGCAAGAGCACCATTGATCCTGCTATGCCAGTAGATGAAGATGATGTTCAAGAGGAGACAGTTTAGGTCAAAGATGCAGATACTGGAGACGATCGTGACAAAGATAGGGTGAGTGATGCTATATATACGTCACAAAATCTAAAGCCAATTTCCAGACCTCCTCCTCTCTTTCCTCAAAAGAATTGAAAAGAAGGAGGAGAAAGACAAGTTCAAGCACTTTCTCTCCATGCTGAAACAACTCTCTATCAACACCCCTCTCATTGAGGCATGGGAAAAGAGCTCTCCTAAGATCTTCAACATTGCAGTGCAATTGCTATAAGGTCCTTGGTTTAAAAGCGAGAAGATCCCTATGCTTTTACCATACCCTACACTATTGGAGATGTGGAGTTCGCAAGGGCATTGTGTGATCTGGGTGCCAACATTAATCTAATACCCTTTGTGCTCTTTAAGAAGTTAGGATTAGGAGCTCTTACTCCGACAAGTATGCGGTTGTTGACGGCTGACTGCACGGTGATGAAGCCTGTGGGAATACTGTATGATCCAACAAGCATGTGGTAGTTGACGGCTGATCGCATGGTCAAGAAGCCTATGGGAATACTGTATGATTTGCTTGTTAAGGTTAAGAAGTTCATATTCCCCGCAAACTTTGTGATCCTAGATTGTGAAGTTGACTTTGATGTCACAATCATCTTAGGAAGGCCATTCCTAGCCACTGTCGAGCAACAACGGATATAGAAGCTAGTCAACTCAAATTTAGATTGAACGATGATGAAGTTGTCTTCAATATCTGTCAGTCTATGAAGAGGCCAGATGATTTGAAGAATGAGGTTAGGGCACTCGGTGAAGTCTGAGTAACCAAGTTGTCCAAGTCGGTCCATGACAATAAATCAGGTGCTACTTGGGAGGCAACCCAACTGTCTTTGATTGTAATAACTATACTTGTAGTTTTATCTTTAGCTTTTGGACTTATAGGTAGTTTTCGTTTTGGAATTTTGGTTGTAATTTTGGACATTATACTGGTCGCATATAGGGTAATAATTTGTTCTGTGAAGAATGTGTAGGTACATCGCTAAGTCATTCATCCTTGGCTAAAAAGGCTCCAAGAAGTGCATCTATGACTGGTTCTATAGGTAGTACATCACTCAACGACCCATACATCATCTTGTAGGCACTTCCAGTGTGCAAAAGGTTGTGCACTCTAGTTCACGAGCCAACTTTACAGCCTGTAGAAATAACTACAGGTCGTGAATGAGGCTCGTGGACCTCAGGTAAGTTTTCTGAGTTTTTAACTAAGTGTTGGGGTCTCTACAACCAACTCTATGAGTCATACTTCACTCTACGACTCGTAAACTAGTCTGTGAAACCCAGTCCTCAAAAATAGAGTTTGAATATTCTATGAAACCATGATTTACAGGTCGTGAAACACTTTACGACCCATAATCGGGATTTTATAGAGTCCAAGCCCATCAATTTTGATTGACCAGGTTAAATTATAAATATTGGAGTCAAAATATTTTAACCATGTTTCTTGTCCTAATTACAATTTCTACTCGGCCAAACCCCACCCCAAATTTCTTCGATCACCAATGGCAGCACCACCACCACCACTTTCTGATAAGCTTTTCCCGCAACCTAGGGTTTCTAGTGTCTCATCACCTCCTTCAATTTCTCCAATCTAATCACTCAATTTGGTAAGTTTTCAATTCTTTAAACACCATTGATTTACCAATTATTGCATAGTTAGTTTCAAAACTATTGTTGGGTATGGTTAATTTTGACACAAACTCATCAATCAAAATTGATATGTTTGATAGTTAAATGGGGGTTGCCCATTCTTGATCATATGTTTACGATTGGAATTTGGTGTAGTTGCCTTGTTGTATGTTTGAATGATGTGTTTGACACCTGTGTAATCACTCACCATTGGAAGTAAATCGATTATGTGTATGAAACTCGGTGAGTGATAGCATAGGTTTGGGTTTTTGATGTTAGTTCATTCATACAAGGTTGAAAGGGTTGGGAAAGCATGTTTAATAATTTTCGATGGAGTATTCGTGTTAATTATCCTCCTGGGGTATTGGTTATTGTGTTAAAAATCATGTGAGGTATGTGCGTATTGCTTCGATACTGATAGAATAGGTTGAAAAAGTTGTATAGGGTCTATGTTGATGGACTTAGAAACTCATGTGACTAAGTTTTCTAGTCTACAAGTGGCTTTTACGATCTGTGGAACATTCCACGAGTTGTAATTTCCCCTCGTATAAGACTCCAAAAACCTAAATTTCTGAGTACCCATCAGTTGAGATCTTCTACGAGTTGTAGAACACTTTATGACTCATAGAAAGATTTCATGGATCCCCGCCTGCAATAAATATGGACACTGGAATTATCTATGACTCGTAGAAAGTTCTTCGAGTCATACCTGGTCTAGTAGATGTCATTCCAATAAGCAAAAATATTGTGAATATTGTTTTATGAGAGACTTCTATGGCTCGTAGTTTCCACTATGCCCCGTAGAGGTGCTTTCATAGTCCCTTCTGAAACTAAGTCTGATATATTTTTGCACTTCATTTTCTGATTTGTGGGGTTAACTAAGGTGCGTAAATGTGTATTTTTTAGATATTATGGCCCCGAAAGCAAGACGTGAGGAAATCAAGGCCATGTAAAGGAGGTTTAGAGATAAGCCCTAGGGGGAGGAACAGACCCTACACTCAGTGGATCACTAGATGAGCTCAGCGTCCGACTTGACCCGAATGTTGACAGACCACAGACTCGGGTTATCGCTAGACTTGGGTGGACCCAGGCTCTTGTGTTCATACTCCCCAATTTGATGAGGGGGGCCATGACAAGAGCAACTCTATATAGATGACTCTATCTAGAGAGGAGTCTAGCTCAGAGTCAAGCTCCGACAACGAGTAGGAGACAGAGTCCTTTATTGCACCGCAGTTATCACCATTACCCCTAGATGCTCTTACTAGTTGGTGGTGTGTCGCGGGCATGCGAGATATATACACAATTTATATGCATATTACAGAGTAGGGCAAGCCTCCCGCTCCATTTATGAGGAGCCTCAGGTTTCTTAATCGGATTTGACAGTGTCCCTGGTCTCCAGGACACTATCAGACGATATGGGCTCCACTAGCTAACCAAATCGCTAGGGAGGTACTCCCCGACCATGGTGAGGGAGTTCTATGCATCTTATGTAGCTACCATTCAGAGGACACTTCCCAAGGAGAAGAAGCCCCTCGCTCAGCCCAGACTGACACTGACCAGAGTGAAGGGCTGGTAGGTGGATATCTTGGAGATCACCATCCATCATATGCTATTTAGGCCTAAGTTTCATGCCTCCATATCCGCAGTAGAGTTGGACCATAGAGTGGGGCAGACTAGGGACTTGAGCTTGATAAGAGATGCAGACCACTGAGTCGACTTGATGAGATGGGTGGCCAATTTGATTGTGAGTAGATTCTGAAACCTGCATGGGTGGCCACTCACTCAGAGCCTATTGTTAAGGCTTCTCTCAATTTCCCCACCAAATTTTAATAGGGGTTGTTAGATCACGCATCCTTCTGATGCTAGCAAATAATACTTTGACGCCAGAGTGTGCAATGCTAGTTGCCAACATCTTGGCTGGCTATGAGATAGATTGGGCCTACCTCATTGCCGAGCAAATCCATGAGGTGGATTTGAAGAGGTTTACCTCCATCCCCTTCCCATGCTTGATCTACAAACTCTGTCTAGAGTCGAGGTAAGAGAGTCTACACCAGGACTAACTGATTGAGGTCCAGCATACTTTGAATGCCAGCTTAATTAAGGTTGAGGAGAACCCGGTAGTACTCTGGTAAGTGTCGCACGAGACAACTCTGATGCTAGAGATGTTCACCCTAGTGTCGCCGCCTAAGGTTGCACCTACCACCACCACTGTTGCTGCCACAAAGAAGAGGGGGCCCACTACTACCACTTCTGCACCATAGGCCATTTTACATAGACAACACCTGTGGGCATGATTTACGTGTAGGCAATATCTATTCAGGCCATGGCGCAGTGATTATCACATGCTGAGTTTCAGTTAACTCAATTAGTTCAGTAGATTAGGTCTTGGGTCTGCCAGGCCATCACAGACTCCGAGGACCGCATGCAGCATACATAGCCATTGCTATTTAGGATCATTTTTCTGTGGTGGATGCCCACATTGATGCCTTCGAGCTAAGGGTCCAACAGAGCTTGAGCACGACCTATCCAATAGATATGACGACCATACAAATGGAGATTTAGTGACTCCAAGCCGACGTGGCAACACTTGTGACACTACCAGAGACTACACTCTCGGTGCCGCAGGTAGATCGATTTGCTTCTGAGGAGCACACACAACCTTTCCACAGGAAGAGGCCTTGTCTAGATGATGATCCAGATGTCGTATGTTACATATGGGGCTGACAGAGTAAGAGGAGTTCGAGCTTGTCTTGAGGCAGTTGAGACATGAGGAGGAGCTACGACAGGTTTGGCGCTTGAGAAGGTGAGGAGTTCTGGCCCTTCCGATCATGGTGCTACTACTGAGGAGGCCACCATATAGGTTGAAGGTAGTCAGATTCAGCCACACATTGGCGCTTAGGCGCTCAGGTATGTTTTTTGACCCTGATGCTTTATTTGATTTTGATTGTGTGCATTGAGGATACTACATCTCTTTTTTCGATGGGATGTGGGTAGTTATAGGCCTTAGTGAATTAAGTAGCCTTAGTCCATAACTACCTTAATTGTTGAATCGTAGGCGTTTTCTTGCTTGTGTTCTTTTTTTCCATGGATATTTATTTTCTATTGAACCAGTATGTTTGGGATGTTTAGGTAGTATTTGTAGCATATAATACTAATATCTATGTCATATATATGTGTTTTTTGTGCTTTTTTGTGAAAAATGATACCAATCAAACTTTTTATTAGTTAATGTAGATAGCAACCATACATATTTAAGTGTGTTGACAATGCTTGTTCTAATAAGTGAGGATAAAATTAAGATGAAAAGCATCATCTGAAAGTGTGTTGTTGATAATGTAATCAATGTCATGTGAGCGTGAGCTTAAATTGCTAAATTCATGTATTGTGTTTCAATTCAGAACTTGCCTTGTTATTTTGATTTAGACTTTAGGTGAGTTGGTTAGGAAAGGATCTTAGGATTATTCATAACAATTCACTTAGCCTAAATAACCAACCAAATGTGCAGAATAATCCTTGATCCTAATGTTTGAGCCTGACATATACCTATTATTTGTAAAAACCTGAGCAACCTAGCCTTATTAGTTATAAAATCTTAAAATTGGCTCTGGTCATTCCTTGAACATTGTGCACCTTGACAGAGTCAAAAAGCCTAACTTGAGAGTGGCTACCAAAAGTGACTTTGGTTTCGAGGTTGGATAATGTGCACCTCAACTCAGGCCAAAAACCTAAGTTGAGGGTGGCTGGTATAAATACAAAATGAGGGGGAAAGTTAGTGATACATGGAAAAAGAGAAAAATCATGTATTGGTTGCAAAAAAATAAAAGAGTAATGCCTTAGTTATGAGCTAAAAAGAAAAATGAAGTGTAAAAACAAGGCAAAAAGCTGAAAAATAAAAAGAAAGCACCAAGAAAAGCCACTACTAAAAAACTGCAAAAAAGTGACGGAGTGTATCTCTCCAAAAAGCGACGGACTAAAGGATCCATCGCTTTTATATATATATACTTTTAATATTTGATAATAAAAAGCGCGGACAACATCTACATGTTTGTCGCATTTTTTTGGCAAAATTTTCTACCATAACTTTTTTATTTAATAGATAATTATTTAAAATCACAGTGACGCCGTTCGTCGCAATTTTGTTTCTAATTTTGAAAAATTGTGATGGAAAAGGCGACCTTGTCCGTTGCTATTTTTATTGAAAATATTTTTTTAAAAAATAATAATAGCGATGGACTGCATCGCCAAGTCCGTCACTTTTTTTGGTCAGTAGTCAATATTTTTAATGAAGGGCGACGGACAAAACGACGCCGTCCGTCGCCCTTAGGCTCCTATTATTTTTTTTTTAAAAAATGACTTTCTCCCTTATTTTTCCCTCTCTCAATTTCATTTTTCTCTCCAAAACCCTAATACCCTTCCCCCAACACGTCGCCCCTCCCTCCTCAACCTCTGTTCGGCCACCGTCACCCTTCCCTCCCCAACCCTCATCATGGTTTCCTCCTCCCCACAACTAAGGTAACTAATTTTCTTCTCTTTTTGCTCCACTTTTAGTGTCGTATTATTTTGTTGTTTTAAGTTTTTGAATTTTATAAGTTCTTAGCTTTCCCATTTCATTTTTATTGTTGAAGTTATGATATTGCAAGTATTATATTGTGAATAAGTGAATGAAACTATTTTTTTATTTTTATGGGTATACTTTAAATTTGGTTTTTTGAAATTAGTTTATGAATTCGATTCTTTTGTGTTGGAATATAGTATTGTTATGAAGTTACAAGAATATTAACATAGTGATTTGTATATGTTTTGTGAAGTAGTGAGTAAATAAAATTTTTAGGATTTTAGCTTGAATTTGGGGTTTTTTGATGAGATTGCAAATTAGGTATGTTCAGTTGGAATTGAATTGTTGTTGAAGTTAATTAGAATGTTGGGATTGAATTGAAGTTAGAATTATTGTTGAAGTTAGAATAAATTGTTGTTTTTAAGTAGAATTGTTGTTAAAGTTGAATTGAATTATTGTTGAAGTTAGAATTGTTGTTGAAGTTAGAATAAAAAGTAGTTTTTGAGTAGAACTTAGATTTAATTTTGAACTTGAACTTTGAGATTTTAGAACTTAGTTTGAATTTCAAGTTGTGAATTTTGATTAGATATATTTAAAATTTGAATAGTAGTTGCACTTACGTTGAACTTTAGTAATGTTTAACTTAAAGTTAGATTTAATTTGGGAAATTTCAATATTTTAAGGAGATGTGAACTTTGAAGTTGAATGTAATATAAAGTTAGGATTTCTTAAGTTTGAATGAGGTGTGAACTTAAAGTTAGGATATTTTAAGCTGGGATTTCTTAAGTTTGAACTTAAAGTTAAAGTTAGCATTTGTAATATAAACATTGAGCCTAACTATTATTTTTAATATGTATCATGAGTATGAGCAGATACAAGAGCTTGGAGATTCGGTCGAGCTAACCCCTGAGTTGTCCAATCAAATTTGGATGAAAAAGGTTGCAAGCGGGAGCCATAAAGGTTGTGTTTATTGAATGGGTTACCAAAATAATATATGATGACTCTAATCCAATTTACAAGGCATTGGATTGTCACATCAAGATGAGGCTATTGGCGGGACTCAGATGGCTGTCGTGTCTCAAAAAATTGAAGAACTTACACGTACATTGGCATAATCTGAAGCACGAAGGACCCAATTAGTATGCAATATGACTCAGCGATATTTGAACTCAAGGAACAAATACTCAGCCTATCCCGACGGTCCTCCTCCCATCATGATTCTGACGAGAGTACGAATGATTATGTAGAAAATAGCCCCTAGTTCTCTTCATTTAAGTTTTGGACAATTGTAACACATCGTAAAATTATCAAAATGCCCTTAAAATGTAATCATGCACACAATGCGTCTTCCAAAGCTCCAATAAAAAATCCGAGATTGAATTGCGATCAGCGAGGAAAATCGAGTGTAACAATGGTCTCGATTCGATTTAATAACAATCGGATCAAAATATAATTTCTGCTAATTAATGCAAAAACATTGTCTATCCACGCCCCTGGTGCGACACAAAGGCGGTGCGGAGTAACACTTTGTCCTTTTTTAAAATTTTTTGACGAGAGTTCAAAATTCTGAAAAATTGTGAAAATATACTAGTCCGCGCCCTTGGTGCGTTATTGACCAGTGTGCAAGATTTCAAAAAAAAATTTAATTTGAAAAGGGCCTTTTGGTCATTTCTCACCCCTATCCTAAGTACTAAAACTATTTTAAAAGTCATTTATATCGATTGAGGGTTCCAAAAACTCAATTTCTCTTTAGGTTCTACATAGGAAGTCTTAGAGAGGGGAGACAGAAAGCTCTGAGGGTAAGGGTTTGAGTTCAAGTTCTTGAAGAAGAGTCGGTAATTCGCCATCCCAGGTATGTAAAGGCTACCCAAAACATGAGGTTGTTCACCCACGTGCCCCTTTGAATGTAGTAAGTTGATAGGTGAAGTCTATGAATCTTGTTTGATAAAGTATTGCATGCTATTTTGAAAATCTCCGTTAAATTACATATACTTTCTTAAAATTAATAATCATCTCAATTTGCGTTACTTGCTTAATTGATAATTGGAACTACTGTATAAATTATATATGTGAAATTGTTAAAGAATCCATGAAGGAAATTAGGGGTCGATGTCTAGAGCCCGATTACGTATGTATGCATGATTAATGTGGCCTGGGCCTTGATTTAGGTGAGTACTGAGGATAATGTTGCTGGAATTGATGGAGTGTGAGTCCCTTAGAGTATTTAAGAGGTCACACTTGAATTTTAAAGAATGATCATAGTATTCCAGAGCTGAAAGGTGATGAAATGCGGTGATGCCCTTGTCCAAAAGAGACTAAACAATGAGAAAATTTTGATGTTGATGTTTATGAACATGTTGAGTCCTGGGAGGAGTATTGAACATCAAAAATGAGTAAGAGTGAGTCTCACTCATACTCATTAACTATGTGGCCAGCGTAGCAAAGGATTGGACCGTAAGAATGAATGTTTCCTTACTCCCAAAAGAGGACTTGATGTTATAATAAACCCCTAATGTACGCCCTTTCACCCCGGCAAGAATGACATCGCTTTGTTGTACTATCACTGACTCATAGGTGATGGGTTTAGGTCCAAGAAACTCCCAGAATACGTCCTCTGATGACAATACTCTGATGTTGATATGATAATGTGAGTCTTGATTGATGGTGATGTGATAGAGTTCTATTCCTTGTCTTGAGTTGAAGTTGAGTGATTCATGAGCTGATATCATTTCATATTATTTACTGTTAGCTCGTTTTACATACAGTGCATTCCACGTACTAATGTTTTTTTGGCGCTGCATCATTTTATGATGCAAATTCAATAGACAAAGGACTTCAGCAGCCCAATCTTTGAGGTTAAGAGCTTATTGATTTCAGATCTTGGTGAGTTTTCCCCTGCATGCGGAGGATGGTTATTTCTCTAGCTTTATTTAGTTATTTTCTTTGATTGTGGTAGTTATGGCCTGTCATGACACCGTCTTAGACAGTAGTTATAGAGGCTTCATAGACATACACAGATGACGTTGATGTTGGGATTCCTTTCCTCTATTTTTCTACTTTTAAACTAAGTTTGTTTCCTAAATATTGTATTTTTTTATGGATGTTGATGTTGAGTCTGATAACCCACTGATAGTTAAAATATTCTTTATTATCTTTCGCAAGTGAATTGATTGCACGAATACGATGAGACTAAGTGGTTCGCTTGGGGGCTAGCAATAGTCTCTGAGTGTCAGTTACGCCTAGGGTACCATCCCGGGACGTAACAACAATTTAGAATTTTTGTTGAACTTTGAAACAATTTAAAGCATTGTAAATTATGAATTTCTATATTTTTTATGTTTAATTGTGTTTATTAGTACGTATTTTGATTATTTTAGTTGTTGTTGATTGTGTTGTATTGGTATATTGAATATATTTTGGATGATTATGTATTTTGAATTTTAATGCAGGTGCGCAGCAAAAACTGCAGGTTTCTGCTATCAAAAAATTACAGAAAAGCGACGGACAGGGTCCTTTTGTCTGTTGCCTTTTGGCAATTTTTTTTTAAAATTCCTAGTAAAGCAATGGACGGGATCCCTTAGTCCGTCGTTTTTTTAGAATTTTCTTTTAAGAACCCAGAAAAGCGATGGACAGGGTCACCTAGTCCATCGCTTATTTTTATTTTTTTTAATTTTTTATTTTTAATATTTACGATGCAGTCCGTCGCAAAAAAAAATAAAATGATGGAAGTCCTTCACTTTTAAAAAAAATTTGCGATGGATTACGTCGCTTTTTAGCGACGCTGTCGGTCGCTTTTAAAAAAGCGATGAGCAAAAAAGTGATGAACTGATTGGGTCGCATTTCTGTCGCTTTTTACCAAAAAAGTGGTCCAGTCCGTCGCTTTTTACCAAAGAAAAAGCAACGTAGTCTGTTGCTTTTTTGCATCTTTTTTGAAAGTTTTTTTAGTAGTGAGCTTGAAACAGGAGAAAGGAAAAATAGAATGAAAAGTAACAGTGTTGGTAGGGCAAAGGTGTAGAAAAACACAATGTCAGGGAGGGCCTTTAGTCACTGTGTTCCCAAAATATCATACCAAAGCTCGCTGAGCCTACCTTACAAGCCTAAAAAGTCCTAAAATGATTTTAGTGCAAGTAGTCAAAGATCTTAGTCATTAGTACATGGAAAAACATATGGTATTGGGCATGATACATGAATGTCATCTGTGAGAGTGAGTGATTTTGCATACTCCCAGGGTTAAACATGAAAACATCATTAAGAGTGAGATATGAAACTTCTTTCCGTGACTGCATTTGCATTACATTGTTAGCATTAGACTTATTCAGTGATTGCAGGTTGTTGATAGTACCTCGCTTGTCATAGTTGCACTGTCACATGCATTGATCTGTATTAGTTTGTTGGATAGCTATCTGATTGTGTTTTGAAAAGTGGTGCGGATATTTGTGCTTAAGTTTGATTAGATGTATGTCATAGATCGAGGTATGTATGCTACTGTACTGCTTATATAGATTGAGTTTGTCGCTTGAGGAAAAACAATAACTTTAAGTTAAGGACGTTGATGTACTGTCAAAATACAACACTTTTGATGCTTAAAACTTGAAATTTTGTGTGTTTTCAATGTGATGTTAGTAAGTTTGATGTGTTTTTATATTTGTTTTGCAGAGTTTCAGGTTTAGCATTGATTTTGTGCAAAATATGCAGAAGTTGCTGATTTTGAGGATCGCCGAGGCCTTTTACGGGCCGAAGAGTAATCTACGGGCCATGAAGGAGGTTTTGTGTGGAATTCCAGTGATGGGTGAATTTCTAAAGTTGGATCTACAAACATGCAGATGAGTCGTGGAACACTTTACGAGTGGTAGATCACGTCTCGTACCCTGAGGATCAAAGGAGGACTTTCTGAAGTTTCATCAGACAAATCCCCCTATGGGTCATAGAATCTTCTACGGGCCATAGAGGGGTGTTGTAGAGGCCAAGTCCAGAATTGAAGTAGTAAAATATGAAAGCCTAATTTACAGGCCATAAGTCACTATACGACCCATAGTACATCTCGTGAAACGTGCCAACCCAATTATCCTATTTTGTTTAAGACTTGTATTTAAAACATGATAAATAGATTTTTAGGTTTTTTTTCTTAAAGAGGGAGTTCAAGAGAGTCAGCGAGTTTAGAGTAAGATACAGTATAGAAAAACATTGGAGAGTTTGAGAAACACTTGTATACTTTAATTTCATCTTCTAATTGCAATCTTGTGATTCTCATTGAAGTTTGGATTTTCTTGTGGTTAATTCAACTGTGTAAGTGCTCCATTATGTTATTCAAATTCATAAGTCTTGCATCTACACAAACCATGAGTAGCTAAATCCAAAACCAGGATGTGGGAACTATGAAGAACTAATAAAGTAAAATCGGATAATTCGTAATTCTTGAAAAGTGTGCATTCATGTATTAATTAATTCTCTTTGTTTTGCATGTTTTCTAGTGGTAGCCAACATTAGAAATTGCTTAGTAATACTGACTGGAGCAAGGTAGTAATGTTTAGGAAAAGAAATTAATTAACAAGAATCAATCGATGTTTCTCGTCTAATCAATGGAATTGGGCCAAGGGGAGGTTGTACTAGGACAATAGGCTAAGGTTAGTATTGTCACACTGCAGGGATGGACCAAATCACGTGGTAAAATTCACCTTTCATCTAGACCAAAAGGTTTGGTGAACTTAACTTACCGTTTTGCATGCTATATACTAGAAAAGAATTAGGTTATCCAGTAATACTAAGTTAGGAAATCATGGGGAACGCAATACCCTAGTTTCTCTCCATATTGGTTTATACACTTGTTTTAGTTTAGTATTAATTCTATTAGTTATTTTAAAACCCCTCCTTGGGGAGATAAGTTGGCTGATAACCCAAATTGCAAAATTGAATTCTTTTAAGTCTACCATATTCCCTTGGGTTCGATCATAACCTTGGTTAAGTTCTATATCTTGATGACAATCGCTTTAGCCTAAAAAAGGAGGTGTAGGTTGGGCAACATCATGAACCCATTATTTGACCCCACCCTTTAAGCTCTGTCCTAGTACGGTGAATGTCTATCATTAAAGCTAAATGGATCCATTAGCACACATTTAAGGCATAAAAATATGATCACTCCTATGGTGGCACATAGTTATGGGACTATAGAATCTACCAAAGCCCTCTCAGTGCTAAGTCATATATCACAGAATACATAAATCATGTATATACATAGCTTTCAACATAGTTCATACTTTATTAAAATTATACTTTCATGGCTTGTAAAATAGTCATCATAATCTTTCACGAAGGTATCAAGTCATAAGAATAGTCCATTTACTTTACTTTTCAACATATTGTAGGTAGACATTCTCACCTTAACATCTCATAAACATTAGGTTTTCATCACCTTTTTATCGTAGCATCATCATTATCATTATTTTCAAAAAACACACTTGAACATACTTGAGATCATAATCATGAAAATTCATAGCTTTATCATTAGAGACAAGGCTAAGTGTGGGTTTGTGAACAATTGAGTCAAAATCATGCAACTGGATGAGATTTGTAGAGAGAATATGTAATTAAAACAAATTTAGATCATTAGTAAAAGAACCCACATTAAATCATTAAGCCCTATCATACATACTTGAAATCATATACCTTGGCCTGAAAATCATATGCATCATGTAATTCATCATAATTCATGCATAGTTAGACTTAATAACCATCATTTGCATATGCACATGCTTATGCAAAACTTCACCAAGCATTTTCATATGCACAAACAACCTAAATCTGTCAGTTTTACTAGATATTACACTTGAGAGAAAATAAACTTAGCAATAAAAACTCCCAAGAGGTAGGATGCCTATCTCCAACAAAAAAAGTGTAGTGTCATCATTGCAAACAAGAAAAAATCAAAATAGAATACAGGGTTAGAAATACCTATGACGCACTAGGCGCGGTGCTCTCCAGCAACATCCAGCTCCCCCATAGGATCCTCGCTCCCAACTATTGGACCAGATTCAGCTCCATTACCTGATGCTCTAGTATGAGCTGTTTCCCGTGCCAGACAATCTTTCTCCTCCTTATCTTTGGCCTCCCATCTAGTAGCATTTTGGGCCTGCTTAAGTCTCCTATTCTCATTAGCTAGGGTGTCGGAAGGAGGACTACTCCATTGCTTATGTCGCTTCCCCTTGTCTTTCTTTAGTTGCTTAGAAGGCGGGACGGTGCCCTAATCCACATTCAATGTACATGCCATAGTGGGGGCACTAAACAACTGCATCAAAGAGTTGGTGCACATAGCTGGGTTGCATAGGTAGATCGAGCCTTAAGCTGAGCTATCTAGTCATGCATGGCGGCTAACTGATCAAGTATGGATGCCTCCTATAATGCACTCAGGCTCTCAAACTAGGTAGTGAAATGTCTTCAAGTAATCAACTTGGCCTTGAAGTGTGGAATCTGATGCATAAGGTCAGTTTGGAGGTGATCCTCATCCTCTAAACATGAGACTGCACAACTTGGGGCATCCTCTCCACCACATGGTTTAGTATGGCTCTATTCTACCCCTGATTTGTGACCAAACGGGGCAAGGACTCATAAGGGGCTTTGACATAAGGCTCGGGTCCTGCTGCCATTTGAGAGGGGTAACTCGTGCCCTCTAGTTGATTAGAAGTTGTGCCTGAAAGTGGAGCCATAGAAATCTCCTCTAATCGAAGCCTGACGAAAAGCATATTGCCTAAATGACGTCGTAGTGCGGGTCTGGTATAGAAGACTAGTGATATCTTTAATCAAGGCGAGATTCACTGCCTTTGTGATTGTGATCCTTTCGTCGACAAACTTGCTAAATGGACCCGGGCATGGTAGCACATTTTGGTTCTCTAAGCAAGGGAAAGGGAGCCCCACTTTCTCATTGGAGGCCATGTCGCGCATCTCCGTGGCAATCATATGCCTGAGATTCATGCCATGTCGAGCCATTATTAGGCGACTAGATTAGCTTGGGTCGGTGAAAGGGTGTTGTCATTACCTATTGGGTGAAGCCTGGAATGAACACACACCAAAACTTAGTGTAGAAGGACAGGGATGCCTTGTAATTGGGACATGTGGGTCGATGAACCACACAGCCTCGACCCTCTCAATAGTAATGTGTTGGGCGATCATCTCATCATGTCCACCCAAAGCTCAGAATTTTTCATTCGTGCTTCATCGGTCACATGGTGATGATATACCTCATATTTTCTTTCTTATTTTCTGATTCACAATTCACTATTTCATCGGTCACATGATGGTGAGACAAAAATGTTTCATTTTTTTAATAATGAAGGAGAAACGACTCTTTATTTCCCGTCATTTGGTTCCCCATATTTTTATTTCTTATTTTTTGATTCGCAGCTCACTTAAATCTAATAATTGAGAAGGGCCCACTTTTGATTATATAAATATTTTCTGGAGTATTAAGTGAAATTACAATTCCAATATTCAACTTTCTAATTTTGGAATCTTAATTGGAAGCGCCGCGTCTCTCGCAGGCAGCAGCTTCTTAATTACAACTCACGAAAAGATTTTGTATTTTATGGCATCTTTCTCTAGCAAGCAAACACATGCATATTCTACTCAACACCTTTTCTCAACAAATATACCAATTCAAGTCCTTTGTCATTCTTAAATAATTAGTATTATTTTATTCCCTCACAGCATATATCTCAAATTCCACTTATAAAATTAAGTTGGATATGTTATCGCTGCATGATAACATGAATAGCTTTACAAAACAAGTATAAACTGAAAATTAAAATACTAACTTGTCGTGACCAGCTAAAATATATTGGTATTACAATATATATTTGTTTAGAGGCTAATAATTAGAGGTATCTTTTGAAATTGAAGTGGAGAATAAAATGAAGGTCAAAAGTTTTCACTTGGCGTAATATAATGTAGATGCATAATTCGCCCGTTGAAACTAAAGGAGAAGCCCTATTTCGTTGCACAAGAATATATCTTTCTGCTGATATTTTCCTATATTTCTTCTTTGGCTCAACAGTTAACACGTAGACAGTTTCTTGAATTAATCAATAAATTTTATTTATAGACTCCAATCACTAATTTGTTTGAGTTAAATACCTAAATACATGATAGAGTATTCCTATTTGATAATTTTGATTCAAATTTTGTATTTTCTCAAATATGTATTTGTTAGTCAAGTTATTCACATAAATAAAATATATCTTCTTATTAAATTATACATATTAATCTCAATTGAAGCCTGCTTAAAATTGTACAGCTTATTAAAGCTGATACGTATAAATAAACAAGATGGCATACTTTACGTAGTTAATAACTTGTCTATGAATGAACACTCGAGAATATGCAGATTTTTAATCTTCTAAAATTTGAATTAAAAATGTAATTACAGTATTTCTTAGGAACAAATCATAATTTGAATACCTAAATTAATTTACCGGCAAATCTAAGAAGCTGACAATGTATTGATTTTTTGTTTAAAAAATTATAAGATATTTTCTATATTCTCTTATATATCAAGAGGGAGTTGAAGTGTCAAAACAAGCATCGGGTCCACATACTTGTTTTGGCACCTTCAAGCAAAGTTTTATAATTTTTTAATTTTAATTTCCTTGTCTTATTTTTAAAATTTTTATTTAAAAGTTGAGTAAAAATATTATAAATTACAATAATTAATAACTTATAATTTTTTAAGGATTTAAAAAATTCTATTGTCTCTTGAAATATTTTATCACTATCATACTCCCTTCTCTCAAATTAATTGAATTTTAAGATTTTTTTAATGTTCAAAATAGTTGAATTGTTCAAAGTTAAAAATGAATGCTTGAAATTTTTTTTCATATTTGTCTAATCACTTTTTGAAGTTTATATTTTCTAGGAGTTATACTACATATTTATGATTTCACAAAGGGCAATAGTGGAACGTATGATGTAAATTTTATATTTGAATATTTTTCTTTATATATGTGTATTATCTCACAAATTCATTAATATGGGCAGAAAGAATATAAAATGGGACCAAAAAATAACACATATAATTTGAAAACGACGTAAAAATACTAATTCAATTATTAACTTGAATGTTTAAAAACATATAAAAATATTTCATTGATGCTTGAAATTTTATGTATGTAACATAATTTTGAAAAAAGGGAGTAATGTATATTTATATGAAAAATTACATAAAAATATATTATAAATTATAATAACTAATAACTTAGAATATTTAAAAAAACATCTAACAATTTTATTGAATTTTAAAATTTTATTAGTTCCATATAAATTGAAAAAAAATATATTATTTAAAAATTATGTAAAGCACTATAAATCATGATACTAACAATTAAAAGATTTAAAAGACAAAAAAATTAGTTAGTTTTCGAAATTCCGTTAGTGCCAAAAAGTAGTATATATGAAAGGTAGCATGAAACTTTAGATGATGAAGATTCAAAAATAATGAGGACAATGACATGTAGCCCTTCCCTATATGCGGAGAATGGGGAACACAAAAGTTGTAAATCATAACTACTGTTTCAAGAATCCACCTTCGATGGACCAAATTTCAATATGCCCTGGCTAACCCATTTTTCATTTATTTATTTATTTTTCTTTTGTTTGTCCAAGTAAAATATACTTCCAGTACTTCGTCTCAAATTATCTCCTTTTTCTTTAAATAATGATTTTAAATTGTTAATCGTTTGAAAAAAAAAACTTAATGATGATTTGATTTGAACACAAATTATGCCGGGATTGATAATGGTGGAATAAGTTATTTGTTGGATATTTTAAAAATATTGTAACTATTTTTCTAAACGTAATTACTTGGTCATAAAATATGTCATTGATGACTACATAAAAATATTTTTTGTACACAAATATTATAATGTGCAAGATAATATTTCACTCAAAATATTTTGTGCTAGCATAAACTTTTATATGGCAAATGTGAGGGAAATTTGTTAGACCCCGTAATTATTTTAAATTAACGATAACTATCCAATTGGGAAATTTTGTTGTGGACGCCAGCTAAGTTAAACTTAATTATATTTTCGGTATTTGGTTAGAGTATTAAGTGAGCATGGTGTTCAAAAGTAAATTGGAGTTGGAAGTTCTCAATTGGATCAAAATATAAAAGTTTGGGACCAAATTGGTCAATAGGCAAAGGAGGAGCCCTTGTGATGCAATTTTAGAAAATTTCATTTCTATATATACCCCCTTCTTGCTTCTCTCATAAGAACATAATATGTTCTTGCACACTTAGTCAAAAAAAAAAAAAAAAAGATAAGAGAGTAAGAAGAGAAGAAGAGAAGAAGAAGAAGAGAAGAGGAGGAAGAAGAAGAGAGGAATCAAGTAAGTAATCTTCCTTATGTTCTTGC
>JAOTQR010000011.1:15757455-15779322 GCA_025774065.1 Solanum ossicruentum | reverse complement strand
TGGAGGCTGAAATAAACAGAGGAAAGAACAGAGAAGAAAGAGAGGAGGAGCGGTGGACAGAGAGCTGTAGCGAAGGGCAAACAGAAGCGAGAAGACAAATCCTAAGCAACTGATACCATGAAAGAAGGGAAATATTTTTTTGACCATAAACAATATGCAAAGTCCGAATATATACAAAGCTACCTTCCAAATATAAGATATTTTCCTTATAAGATATTTCCTTATTCTAAGGAACTAAATATAAACAAAATATCTACCTTCCAAATATACATAAGGAAAATATACACAAAATATTTTCCTTCCAAATATATATTATAAAAGTATCTACAAGATATATTTAACAGAAAAGTCTATACGTTTGGATGATCAAATATTAAAGGAATGTGTTTGGCATGAAAGAAAACATTTTTCACATGTTTCATGTTTGGTTAATCGAAATATCTTGAAAAATAAATTTTTCTCTAAAAAAATAATTTTTTTGAAAATTAAACAATAACTTCCCTGAATAGAAAAACAAGTTTTATGCTTGACAATCCAAATTCATTATCTCTTTCTCACTCATCTAACACCCTAAACTCCCACTTCGGCCACGACCCCGCTATCCACCCCATACTATTTTGCTAAATTACATATGAATTTTTTTAAAATAATATTATTTTACTTAATAAAATAAGAAACTCACTTAGTTTTAGGAAAACATTTTTTCCTTTTGTACCAAACGCACTCCTAAGTATGCAAACTTGTGCTTGTTACTGTAGATATTGGCCAGTGGCCACCAGGTACACTTTGCAATTACAAACAAGAATATAGGCAAGTGTTTTCCTCATCAATGAGCATATGTGAGATACAAAATACTTTATGATTTTCATGATGTTTTACATAAGACTGAGTGGTTTTTTATTTCAAAAATATAATTTAATGGCTTTGATCCAATAATATAAAGGTTGACTGACTCAGCAGAGTCATAGCTACATTGTTTCAAGGATGGTCACTTAAACACTATTATCCTCAAAAAAATTATATTGTGTATACAAAAAATAATATTTCTTCCGTCCTAATTTTAAAGTAGAATGATTTGGCACAAAACTTAAGAAAGAAAGAAAGCAAAAAAAAGAATATTTTAAAAATTTATAGTTTAAAATAAGTTATAGATGTTTGCATGATCATAGATTATTTTATTAATAATAAAATAAGCATTTCAAAATTAAATTTTTATTATTACGATGATGATGCAATGTAGGCACCGGGGAGCAAGGTCGATTATCCATGAAATTATAAGTGGAAAATATGATGATGATGATGCAGCAATATAGGCAACAGGGGGCTAGTTAGAGAGGGTTAATTCAATCCCATCCATTGAAAGTTTATGCCTCCCAAATAGGGTAAAAATAAATACTTTTAATTATATATAAAACTATTGAATCCCTTAACATAAGGAGAAAAAAAGGTAAATCTAGTACTCCTTCCGTCTTATTTTACATGACTTTTTTTTGGTTTGTCTCAAAAAAGATAATTTTACTCAAACGGAAAATAATTTATTTTTAAAATTATCTTTTTATCCTTAATAAAATGATTATCAGTCACACAAATATATAAGAATGATTTTAGTCCACAAGTTTTAACAATTTTTATTAAACACCGTGTCAATTCAAATGGTGTCACATAAAATAAGATAGAGAAAGTACAAAGGTAAATGAGATTCAAAGTTTTCTTAAGTCACAAAATTTTAATTCTATTGATAATATTCTAATAATACTTTTTTGTTCCTCTTATATAAATTTCTGGCTTCATCATTGATGCGGGGAAGAATAACATGACAAAATATGTTTGAGAAGTTGGAGCCATCAACAAAAAGATATAGTAGTAGTATTTTGGACCCTAAACTCCAAGTGATAAGATTTAGATAATCAATTGAAGTGACAAAGACCTAAGGTAGATATATAGCAACCCCACAAAATGAGAGAAAGGGGTTTGTTGGCAGTAAGTGGACAAGTTTATTCTTGGAATATACCATTCAACTATTGCTAGTGTTCCACATAGAGTAGTGAGTACTGGCTACTAAGTACTATTGAATAATCATAGGGACATTTGACTTCATATCATATGAAGCATTGAACTTCCTAGTATTGTATAATGTGTATATAGTACTCTCCAACTTCAACCTTTGCTTTGCTTGCAAATGAATTCTTATCAATTACTTTCCACTCTATACCCAGACTAGTAGCATGATCATACTCAAAATCCATAGTCTTGTGACCTAACAAAAAAAGTAGGTATTCGTATTACTCACAACTTACTTCGTCATCGTAATCTCCGTAATGTAGTTTGACTTAATATATAATTTAAAATAAAAAGACTTTTCAAATTTATGATCTAAATTAAATTAATTCTTACTAAGTATAAAAATGTATTATTCCTTTTTGAATTGACTAAACAGAAAAGTGAGTTATATAACAAATTAGTAGAAGTACTAGAATAAGGTAAATTAAGTTAATTAAAAAAAACATGGATTTTTGATGAACATTTTCGTCAGAGATTCATGGAACTTCAGATTTTCCAATGAAAATTCTCTGGCGAACAAATATCCGACGAAAAATCTATCGGAATTTTATGGGTTTTTTTTTTTGAAAAAAAAAATAATGTGTCCAAACTTTCAATGAGATCAAATAAATCTGATTTGGAATGTTTTAATATAAAAGTGATAAAAATTTGAATTAGCAACAGTTATCTGTTGAAATCAGTGCCGGAAGAAGGAAAAAGTTTTTAGATTTATGTGATTAACATGAATATTCATTACAACATTATGGATGAACTAGCTACAAAACACAAATCCTGGGTAATATTTACAATACCAACCACAAAAATTTCAAATTTCATGACCATTTACAAATTCATAAAAACAATTAGCCACGAAAATTAAATTAGTATAGCTAATTCCTCATTTTTCCTATAATTGTTAATATTCGTGATTAATAATCACCTAAATAGCTACTCCTTCCATCCTAGTTTAATTGTTAAGTATATTAAAAATAGTTGTTCCAAATTATAAGCTGTCGATTTAAATAATCAAGAAACAATTAGTCACTTTTTCCAACTCTACTTTTAGTAATTAAGTCATCTTTAAACATGAAAAACTGTATTACTACAATTTTTTTTAAAAAAAATCAACTATTTTAATAGAGTTATATTAGTCAAATTGCACCTCTTGTTAATTTTTGTAAGAATTGTGTCAAACCTCATCCAGACAACTAAATTAGGATGGATGGAATATAATTTTTTGGGAAAATGCGCAAGTATCCCCCAGACTATAACCAAAATTTCAGAGACACACTTAAATTTTAACTTGATCCTATTACCCCCTGAACTTATTTTCTTGTAATTAAATACCCCTTATTTTTCTTCTTAACACGCCTAACCAGCTAAATTATATTGTGCATAGTACACACGCGGACCCCACGTGCCACGTAGGCAAATAAGGGGCATTAAGTAACGAAAAAAAATAAGTTCAGGGGGGTAATAGGACCAAGTAAAAGTTTAAGTGTGTTTCTGGGATTTTGATTTTTAATGTTAAAAAATTAATATTTTAAATGATCTCTATAATAAAATAAAAATAAATCATCTAAATGAATATAGTTGGTGTAAAAATATATCAAAGATTTGGTCCCCTTGCATGAACACACTTTGCACAAATATTGCACAACACTGCACAGTTGAAAAATGAGTATTATTTTTTATTTCGTTATATACATATGCAATATAAGTATTTCAATCAAGTTTTGAAAGAAAAAGAACTAGAAGATCGAAATTTCTTACTTGAAGTTAAGTAGTGGGTCGTGACATATCGCTCTCAAATTTTTTTCGCTAATTTTTTTGATCTAAAAATACACTCTGACATTTTTTTTAGCTCGAACATATCCCTAAAACTAATAGATCAGATTAAATGATAAAATTTGGAGATATATCATAATTATTATTTTTTAGTTTGTGTATTTTTTTTATAAGCAAATTTTGGATAAATATTTTGAGTTATTAAAAATTATAATTTAAAATGCACAACTACCCCCGCCCCCTCCCCCCCAAGGCAATAACCAAAATTCCAAAGATACACTTAAACTTTTACTTGGTCCTAGTACCCCTCCCCTGAACCTATTTTTTCGTAATTTAATGTACCTTATTTATCCTTAATCACACGCCTAAGTTTTTGTGTGTAGTACATGCGCGAACCTCACATACCACATAGGCAAATAAAGGGTATTTAATTACGAAAAAAATAAGTACAGGGGGGTAATGAGACCAAGTTAAAGTTTAAGTGTGTCTTTGAAATTTTGGTTATAGCCTGGGGGTACTTGTGCATTTTTCCTAATTTTTTTGCTATGGTAAAATTTTATAGTGTCGTAACCCTTTAGGTCATTTTTTGTGTACTGCACTTTTTCACCATTTATAGCACTTTTATAGCAACTCTAGGTCATTTATGACTTACTGCCACTGATAGTTCGTATCGCCTGATCGTTCATTTTTTGTTATGCAGTTTTTCATGTTTGACCTTGCCTGAAAGGACTGGTGGATTCGTAATTTATTATGATGCTTCAAGAGTGGGATTAGGATGTGTTTGAACGCATAAGGATAAAGTTGTCACTTATGCTTTAATACTACTAAAACTGCATGAGAGAAACTATCCGGCACATGACTTAGAATTAACAATGGTGGTGTTTGCACTCAAAATTTGGTGTCACTACTTATATGGAGCACATGTCAATGTATTCACAAACCATAAGAGCATGTAATATGTCTTCACCCAGAAGGACTTAACTTGAGGCAGAGGAGATGGCTTGAATTGGTCAAAGACCATGACATGAGCATCCTCAACCATCCAGGTAAAGTTAATATGGTTGTTGATGCTTGTAGCAGGTTATCCATCGGAAGCACCTCCCATGTCAAAGAGTGAAAGATCGAACTAGCCAAAGAGGTTCACAGACTGGCATAACTAAGAGTTCAATTGGATGAATCCATTGAAGGTGGAGGTCTTGTGCATAGTTGGTCTGCATCATCTCTAGTAGTAGAGGTGAAGGAGAAGTAAAACCAAGATCCTATCCTAGTACAATTAAAGGCAGATATGCATAAACAGAAGGTAATGACTTTTGCCAAAGGGGAAGATGGAGTGTTAAGATATCAAAGAAGATTATGTGTCCTGGATAGTGATAGAGTATGTGAGAGGATCATGGCAGAAGCTCAAAACTCTAAATGTTCGATTCATCCAGGATCAACTAAGTTGTACTATGACTTGAGAGAAGTCTATGGGTGGCTTCGGATGAAAAGAAACATTATTGAGTTTGTTTCCAAGTTCCCGAATTATAAACAAGTTAATGTTGAGCATGAAAGTCCATGTGGAAAAGCTTACAACTTTGAGATCCCAAAATGAAAGTGAGAAATGATTAACATGGACTTTGTCACAGGATTACTGAGGTCCTGCAGGCAGCATGATTCGATCTGGGTTATTGTTGATATGATGAATAAATCAACCCACTTCTTGGTGGTAAAGATAACTGACATCATAGAGGATTATGGTCAATTGTATATAAGAGTGATTATTAGATATAATGGAGTCCCTTTGTCTATAATCTCAGACAGAGAAGCTCAATTTACCACTCAATTTTGGAGATCCTTCCAGAAAGGCTTGGGTTTGAAGGTGAACCTTAGTACTGCTTTATACCCTCAAACTACAACACTAAACACGTACAGTACAGACCTTGGAGTATATGTTAAGGACTTGCATCACTAACTTCAAAGGTAATTGGGATGACCACTTGCCTCTGATTGAGTTCACGTATAACAATAACTTTCGTTCAAGCATCCAGATAGCTCCATATGAGGCACTTTATCAGAGGAGATGTAGATCACTGATTAGTTGGTTCGAGGTGGGTAGGAGAGTCAATTGGGCCAAATTTGGTTCACCCAGCTATTGAGAAAGTGAAAATCATAGAAGAGAGATTGAGAATTGCATAAAGTCCATAGAATTCCTACATCGATGTTAGAAGAAGATATTTGGAGTTTGAGGTCTACAATTGAGTGTATTTGAAATTGTCACCTGTGAAAAGGTGTGAAGTGATTTAGGAAGAAGGGGAAGTTGAGTCTGAGGTATGTAGACCCTTATCAAATTATGAAGAGGGTGGGAATGTAGCTTATGAGTTTGATCTACCACCAGATTTAGCGTTCATCCATTTAGTCTTCCATATTTCCATGCTTAAGAAGTGTTTGGGAGATCCACAATTGGTTATGCCTGTTGAAAGTATTAGAGCGGAAGGCATTTTGAGTTATGAAGAGGTCGCATTTCAGATTCTTGATCATCAAGTTCGCAAGTTTAGAACTAAAGAGATTGTATCTGTTAAGGTGTTGTGGAGAAATCAATTTGTAGAAGAAGCTACTTGGGAAGCTGAAGAGGATATGAAGGCTAGGTACCGGCATTTATTCCTACCCACTGATGAGGGGAGAGTTAATGGTAATGATTATTTCCTATTCTTTGGGTTCCTCTCTATTTTGAGTTTAAATGGTGATAGTGTCCTAAAGTCCCATTGATGAATTATTTGATGTGTTGATTTCTAACTTGATTAATTTCTTGATTTATTGACTTGCATGAGTGATTGGTGAATTTCTTGATTGTTAGAGTCCATGGTAGGATTCATGCCTTGACTAGATTTCTAGATTACTCTTCATTCAAGAATGAATGATCCTAAGAGAGAGGTATTGTAACACCCTCCCTAATTCATTTCACTTAGTCTAAGTTAAATTCCCTAGAACATTTGAGAAAATGACTTAGAAAGAGTCACCAAAAGAAATCACAAAGGGTTATCCATGACCTGTAGAGTGATATACAATCCTAAAATAGGACCCTGCAGGCACCTATATGACTTAGAAAATTTTCTAAGTATGAGCCTCATGTACGAGTCCTTCTACGGACCGTACTTCCTTCTACGATCCATGGAATGGGTTTCATGGTTTGAGGTTTCAAAAATCAATTTTTGGATCTCCAACCATGATTGACAAGACAGCTTGTGGTCCTTTCTACGGCTTATAGAGAAGAGGGTTCGTGGAACCCCAAATCCAAATTACAGTAACCTAATTTCTGATCACCTTATATCCATGAGAGGCCTTTTATGGCCCATAGACGGAATCATGACTCGTAAATGGGATTTCGTGCCTCCTTTCGGCAATTTCAAGGAAGGGTATTTTTGTCTTTTCCCTTTCCCTCACCCTCATGTGTGTCAAACTGGGCTAAGTGAGGGGTCTCTTCCCCATAGGGGTTGACTCTAGGACGGTGGTGGCGTATGATTCAAAGAACTCTCAAACCATCGATGAGTAGTACTTCCACTACGGCACTGCGAACCACTGAAGTCTGTATTGGGCAATGGTGTCATGGAGTCCAGGCACACTGTCTAGCCCTGAAGTGATAATCTTGGGTTCCTCGCATATTGTACAGGCCTATCAACCCCACTCATCTTGCTGTATGTCATCTCAGTATATTCGCTGCATGCCCCACATGCACCACCAATTAGATAATACATTCGGAGGCAAGGGTGTGCTGGAGTTGCTAAAGAGGACTCAAACTCTGACTCTTCTCCAAACCCGGAATCAAATCCCTCTCTAGAGGAAGTTATCTATATAGAGTTGTTGTCTCTGCCATGTCCCTCATTAAATTGGCGAGGGAAGACCACGATGGCTTGATTCTAAGGCTTCCCTGACTATCTGGCAGCTGCTCGTGTCTGTAGTCGCTCAGTGCATATATCAGGCTGGACATCGAGGTCCTCGAGAGACCTACTGGCCTCAAAATTTCCCTAGGCATTCGAGGGCTCATCCCTCAAATGTCGCTGCTTGGCCTGGATGTCACTCTTCTTGATTTTTGTGGCCACGGTACCTGAAATGTATAGGTATAACACATCAGTTAGACCCACAAGTATAGGAATGAAAAATAAGAAACTATCAGCAAAAGTGATAGAAGAACCTGCGAAGACTCATCTGTGGGTCGTAAGGAAAACTATGGGCCATAGAAGGCTTTAGTAGGTGGCAGGGAACAGTGACATCAATTACTAGAACTGCACTTATGAGACAGGTACAACTAGTGGAACATTCTATGGGCTGTAGATTGAGTCATAAATATAGTTGCAGACTTAACATTTTGCAGGCACAACATTTAGAAGGTGTAGTATGATAGAGTCTCAAAAAATCCCAATCTACTAGTTCTACTCACGAGGGATAACTACAACTTATGGATTACTCCATGGGCCACAGAAGACCCTCGTGGTGTGAAAATTCCATTAGCTTGGGTTTTCTAAGCCCATCAAATAGGTCCTAAAACGGGATCCTCTATAGACCACAACAATTATACTCAGTATCGAAGCAATAATTTCATGCACTTAAACTATCCCAACAAGTTCCCTAATACCCTATATATGACAATTATGCATTACCCCATTAAGCATCTTTTTACACATTCCAACACATATTCTGACTTTCGTTTGATGATTAAACGTCATTCGACTATTCATGAACACTCAATCACATGCTGTTGTTCAAATAATTATTTTAATACACTTCTAGTAACATGCGACTACCTGATTTCAAGCACGACATACACATACAACACGACTAATTTCATTAAGCACGTTAAACACACATTCCGATATTTATGTAGTTCTAACCAAATGCGACTACTCAATCAATGTTAAGTAAATATTGTTTCACATACATGGGCAATACCTACTTTGAGCACACGAATTTTGGAATATCGTACCCAGTAACAACCTAACCTAATGATACCAATTTCAGTGAAATATGGAAATTAGAGGCAAGAACATATTGAATTTGGATCACAAATTTGAGAAATTGAAGGACGAGATCGAGATCAAGGGAACCTTAGGTGGCTGGAGTATCACCGAAAAGTTACAGAAAATGATGGAGTTTGGACGGACGGTGGTTGTAGTTGCGAGCTAGGAGAAAGGCTTAGGGTATTTTAAGGGAATTTGGCAAGATGGGGTAAAAATTTACCTCTCTTTTATAATGTTGATGGGGTCGGGTGACAATTGGGCATAGGCCTTACGAAACCCTGACTATAGTAGAATGTTCTATGGTCCATAGAACTTGGTTTCATAGTAGGCCAACACTAACAGGGAAATTGGATTCACGGACCCATCTATGGACCATATATGGACATACGGCTCGTAGATTGGGTCGTAAAGACGCCCAACACTTAGATAGTTATTAGGAATCTTACCTAGGCTCCATAAGCCCATTCATGACCTATAGTTTTATCTAAGAGCCGTAAAGTTGACTCGTGGACTGGAGTGCACAAAAATTTTGCTTACTGGAAATACTCTACGAGTCAGTGTACGGGTTATAGTGTGAACCACGATTCGTAGAACTTGTCATAGAAACACTCTTTAAACTTTAACTGATGATACTCGGAACTGAGATCAATCTTCAAAACGTAAGTAGCCTCTAGAAGTTGGTCAAACAAGTCATCAATCCTAGGTAACAGATACTTATTCTTAATAGTCACCTTGTTCAATTGCCGATAATCAATACACATCTGAAGAGATCCATCTTTCTTTCTTACAAACAACACTAGAACACCCCATGGAGATATACTTGGCCTGATAAAACCCTTTTCCATTAAATCTTTCAATTGATCCTTCAACTCTTTCACCGTAGCCGGTACCATTCGATAGGGATGAATAGAGATAGGTTGAGTATCCGATAGAAGATCTATGCCAAAGTCTACTTCCCTTTCGGAAGGAACACCAGGCAAGTCTTCGTGGAACACATCCGGGAACTCATTCACATCGGAACTGACTCAAGAGTAGGTAATTTGAACTCCACATCCTTAACCATCATATTGTGATATATACACCCCTTGGAGATCATCTTCTAAGCCTTGAGGTAGGAAATAAACCGACCTTTAATAGCATAGTCAATACCTTACCATTTAAGAACAGGCTTACCGGGAGGTTGGAACCTGACCTTCCAGGTTCTACAATCTATAGAGGCATATGATGCATGCAATCAATCCATCCTAAGAATTACATCAAAATCATACGTTTCAAGTTCCACAAGATTACACAGAAAAACCTTATGCAACACAGAAACAGGACAACCACGATAGACCTTATCTGTAACAACAGATTCACCCACGGGAGTATAAATTGAGTAAGGATCCCTCAAAATTTCTGGACTCAAACTAAACTTAATAGCCAATAGATGAGTCATAAAATACAAGTTTGCACCTAGATCACGCAAAGCATAAGCATCAAAATCAAAGACTTTTAACATACCAGTCACAACATTTGGAGCCTCCTCAACCTCCTGACGTGCATGAAGAGTATAAAAGTTTTTGTTCCTCGGAGCAACACCTTGTGGAGCTCTTTGCTGGCGTTACCCACCTTGAGTCCCCTAACCTTGACCCCTTTGAGGGTTCCTGGGACAATCTGCAACCTTGTAATTGTTATCACCACACCCAAAGTAAGCATCCAAGTGTCTCCAAGAAGTGCTTGTGTGGGGCTTCCGACACTTGCCACATAAAGGATATCACTGTCCACCACAAACTGGCGCCATAGAGGGAGGCACCCTAGCATTAGCAACCTTGGCACCAGAACCTTGTCCCCATTTGAAGCGACCAAAACTACCACCCTAAGAGCCGGAGAACCCACCATCAAAGCGAGCCCTCTTAGGATCATGTACCCTCCTCGCCTTTAGTTTCTCCCCTTCTATCTGTTTTACATACATTATTAGTTTAGAAATATCCATATATAGAATGAGCATGGCAGTGCGAAACTCTTGCATAAGTGAGTCAGAGATGCCAGAAATGAATTTGTGCATTCTAGCACGAGAGTCAGCCACAAGTGTCAGAGCATACTTGGAGAGCTTGGTGAACTTGAGCGCATAATCCCTCACACTTATATTTCGTTGCTTAAGGTTGATAAATTCATTCATCTTGGCTTCCCTAAGCTCAAGTGGGAAGAAACGATCCAGAAAGGCAAGCTTGAACTTCTCCCAATTAACAGCACCACCACAAATCCTCTCCATAAACCACTGAGTATACCACACCTGTGCTACATCCTTCAACTGATAGGCAGCCAGTTCAACCCTCTCCTTAGAAGTGACACCCATGTATTCAATACTTTGGTGAGCTATTAATGAACTCCTAAGAATCCTCATCAGCCTTAGACCCAAAGAACTCTGGAGGATTTATCCGAGTGAAATCCGTCACTCTAGAAGCCGAAGTGAGATCCCAAGGAAGATTTTCCTGTCTAGTTTGAGTATACACCACCTAGGTTAGCATGGAAAAAGTCATCCAAAATTCACCATTAGAGATAGGCTCATGCATGGGCCCTTGAGGTGCTTGACCCTTATTAGCGGGGGCTGATTTGGCAGGTCTACCACGAGGCATCTTCTGAAATGGAGTAACGATACCATCAAGATCAAGAAACTAAACATATTATTCATAGTACGACATAAGACATGAAGAAGTGAGATAATTCCTAGAATCTTCTCATAGGCATGGTGCAATCACACCTATTAATAGGACTCTACTTGACGCGGCATGTTGGACTCTGAGGATCATTAACAAACTTAGGGCTATGATACCATCTCTGTCATGACCCGGACCTAGTGTCTAGAAGTGACACGGCGAATGGGAACCCGAGGATCCCCAAACAAGCCTCAAAGTACCAAAACCCACACCATTGGTTCAAAAGCGAGTTCAAAAGTAACCTATAATTCTAAGGGACGGGAAAGTAGGACTCACACTCTGGGGGAATCCTAGGGAGCGAGATTAGCATGAATTCACCTAGCATATAGCACATAATGACTAAAGTGTGGGTGAGTATAACTCACGCTATAGGGGAAATTCGAGACTTAGGATCTTTCATAACATAACATTATCTTATAACAACATATTCCATAAGTAACCATGATCAAGAATCCTATCAACACTTAGCATAGAATGAAAAGAGTACACAAGATGTCCAACAATGCCTCTACATAAGATAGGTCGGGGGCCAAGACATACCCTGGGGTCATCCTCAAAGTAAATAACGTAGAAAAGAACAACATAGGTAGAAGAGGTAGTGGCTTGTCCTCGAAAGATATCACTCACCAAAATAGGTATAACTTAAAACCCAAACTAGACATCGTACGGTGGATGAATGGGCTCCTCGGTCCCTATACGGTGAAATCATGCAGGCAAAAGTATGTGTTAGTACGTTTGAATGTACTAAATATGCGGGATGCAATGCATGCAACTTACAAAACCTGCATTCAATGTTAGATGACAAGGCATATATCAAGAAAGTGGTATACAATATGTTATGAAACCAATGATACATGAAATGCAATGCTCATATATAGTGGGGATGTGACCTTAACTGACATAAGTAAGGCCAAGAGAGCTATTACTTGGAATCGCGATGCAATACCCTCATTGTTAAAGAGGTGGTTTACTTACAAAAGGTAAATCATACTTTACCTTACGGTAACAACACCGATTTCCTATGAAGTAACCTTCCTTACGGGAACAACACCCATTTCGGATAGGATTTTCACATATAGCATATCAAATCATATCATATCATGTCTTCTCCTTACGGGAACAACACCCATTTTGGAGGCATCTTTCCATACGGGAACAACATCCATTTCGGAAAGAAAATCTATGCTAGGCACATAGTTCAAGGAAAGAGAGTGGAACCCTCATTCTATCGGTGATAAATCTTCATCCCACAAGAATACTTATAATATACATAGTTATACATGTTTTCAAGGCGATAAAGTCGTGCCAAAACATTTCAATGCACAACTAGGCTTGAAAAGCCAAACATCATTCATAATTGTTCATACTTAGGCTCAAATATCAACACCATACTTTCATAGTCATAATACTCATGCATAGGAATAGCCCATTCATATACAAAATTGTGCAAGCACCCAAAATGCTCAAAGAGCCATATTCATAGACATGTATGTCATCACATTCTTGTCATATCTAATATCTTATCAAAATCATATCATAAAACATAATTGGGCTTAACCCACTTCACAATTTCATAAATCCATGCTCATGAAATGTGTATGCTATGAAAAATGTGAGAATGGCATGGGTAATTGGGATTCGATCTAAACTCAATAATATAATATGGATTTAAAGTAAACTATAATTAAATCCACATTTAAACTATAATATAAATCACCCATGCTTAGATCAAAGCTTTAAAGGGACTATGCACAATCATCGATTTATAAAAATGATGAAATCCAATATTTCAAAGCTTAAATCATCATAAAATCAATAGATAAACATAACCCATTTCATTATTGGACTTTAAGAAATCATACTATTTAAAACCCCAAATTAAAGTATGTAAAATTCATGTAGATTTCTTGAAAATAGTTTAGATCTCCTTGATTGGAAGTAACCAAGGATGAAAACACATATACCTTCACCAAGATGAAGAAAAACCAAAGAATTTGAGGAAGAGTTGAGTTCCTTTGCTCCTAAGTTAAAAATTCACAAAAATTCCTTTGAGAGTAGTCATAAGAAAGTTTTAAGTGTGAGGAGTGAGTTTTGAATATTTGAAATAAGGTTTAGGGCTTTAGATGGTCATTGGATAGGAATCCCAAAATACCAATAAAATCAACCGAATTTACAATAATACTATTAATGATACGAAAGGAATAATTTCCCGTAGCCACTATACTTGAGGCTATACAGCTTGTGTGGCACGCCACGGTTCGTATGGAGTGCCCATGGACCAATACTTAGATGAATTTATGAAAATTGGAGCCATAACCCAACACTTAGAATTTTTCGCACAAGGCTCACCATACGAACGGCTTCACGGGCCGTGTGAATCCACACTGTTCGAATGGTGCTCCCGTCTACCCATACTTAGGAAATTTTTGTGGAAATTTTTAGAGATGGTGTTTTGAAACTAAGAAGAATTTTCAATCCAGAGGTTCCATGAGGGGAGGGGGGTTCCACGCCACATAGAAGACCATACTGCCCGTGTCATTGGTCGTGCCCCACTACTTGGTACTTGGCTCCAACAAGCTCTAAGAAACAAAACCAAGGCCAAGTGTAGTACTGCTGAGGGTCACACAGCTATTACCAAGGCATACGGCTCATGTAGCCCTCCCTGGGATGACACTTGGTCCAAAAATTTTCTAACACGAAATTTTAAATCTCGACGACGTCGTAAAATATTCTGAGTCATTACACAAGTACTGTAGTGGAGCATTTTTGCGGTGCGGACTTGTCGCACTACAGTTCATTTTGTTGACGAGAACTTAAAAAGCGTTTAGAAATAGTTCTTCACAAAATAACACATAAGCCGCATTTGTCAAATGAATGTTATGTGTAATTTTATGTAAATCATTTTTCTGATCGACTTTCTAATCCCTTAGAAATAATGGGAGCAAAATTAAGTACAAGTTTGCAATGCGGAATGTCATGCACTTTTCTAGAATTGTACTTTTGCCTCGAAAAACTATCTTCTTATCCAGTTTCTCTAAGAATGAACCAAGAACATTTTTGACAAAGTTTCACATTTCCAACCTCAAATTTGCCAAAGGAGTTTAAGAAGATGTGTTATTCGAGAAATCTTTTGACTAGGGGTATTTTAATAATTTCTAGAGTGTTACAACATCAAAGAACAATTTCTCATAGATTCAAGCGGGGAAAAAGAAAATATGCTAGGTGCCCCCATTGGTACAACAAATCCCCAATAGGTGTCAAATTTCCATAGTTCTTCCACTAATTGAAAGTCTCTATCACACCGGTCTCTCAAGTCTCAACATATGCTTAAAGTCTCAAATGTCTCACAATCTCGGCCTTGCCATCTCAGCGTGTTCAAGGGTATAGAAAGTAGTACAATCCTTCCCCTACTACCTCAGCGTAGGCAGGGGGTCTTATAGTATGAGGTTGTAAATATCCTAGAAAGTGGTACCTCTCACTCTTGCTATCTTATCGTAGGCAAGGGATTTACAACAAGTAATACGGTATTTCAACAACTACCAAGTCTCAGACCACCACAATTATATTAGTAGTCAGGCGTGCCAACAAAGTCGGACCTCCCTGTCCCCAATTATCCACACAAATTCCCCAAGAGTAACTCAAGGTGTAACATGCCATATACATGAAGTTATCAAGTATCACAATGTGTCAAGTGGTATAAATGCAATATAAGATGTGTGCACACCCAGACTCCAATACCGAAGCATATAAATATACATACCATTAATGCAAGTGATAAAGGATGCATACAATAGCTTTAACCTCAGAAAGACTAAGCTAGGAGCTTCATTGATACAATAATACAACCAAGATGTCTTATATTACCACTTCTTCATCTGTACTAATTACCGTGAAACTGACTCCCACCAGTATTATAATATGCTTAGAAAACCCAATTGTATCATAACAAATCCTCAAATTCATCACAACTCCTCAGTTGCTTTAAAGACAATAAAAAATACCCCCAAAAGTATAATACAAACCATCAATTTCTACATGAATACCCAAATTATATCACAAGTCTCATATTAACATACTGATAGCCCAAGATATGTCAATTCACAAGATGCTATCGCAACTTACCATTAAAATTGCATTATTACTCAATTTTCGGCATAACTAGAATTACAATTCTATCATAATAAAAACATATCATCCCAATTACTCATGAACCAATGTAGGTCTTACAACTACTATATAAGCATGTGCAATAAGTCGAATCCAGTCCTAAAAATGTTAGTGTAACCTACTTCAATGCTAAAATCGCACTCGAAAAAGCTTTTAATCAACTCAAGCCTCCAAACGATCGTCGAATCAACCAACTACTTCAAAACTAGGTATTATACATCAAGAGATGAATTTTGGTACTCATACTGGCATGAATTAGGCTTGGGCAAAAGAGTTGAAATTAGGGATGAATTATGAAGTTCCTAAATCAGAAAATTGACTTTAAAATCAAGTTCTACAGGAAAATGGAGTTCATGGGTGAAAATTTCACTAAAATCAAGCTCAAATTGAATGAGAAATCAACCTTTAGAGTTTGAAAATCATAGTCTAATAATTCCCAATTTTTGGGTGTTCAATTTCATGAATTTAAAGATAAAACCCATGGAAAATGATTAGTTTAGTGTTAGAAATACTTAGCCAACAAAAATCCTTGAAAACCTTTCTTTAAAATAGCCTCAATGAGTTTGGAAGTTTGAAAATGGATTAAAAATGGTGTTTTTCAATTTTTAATCTATCTAGGTTAAAAATTGCTTCGCGATCGTTAAGCCCATCCCCCAAACTCGGAGACCAAACATGTCACAACTTCATAAATATAGGATAGTCCACAAACACGGAGCATAGCACACTCAAACCTTCTATGAATGCGGTAAGAAACTAACCTGCACTAGATATGAGGAAAAACCAGCAACCCAACTCCAATTTCCTACTCGAAATGGACCCCCGAAACTCAATCGAATTCAGAATTTCAATAACCAACTATGTATCCACATGATTCACACTCAACAGGATCATCAAAAATAAATTTCATGGACTCCTTACCACATTTATCAATACAACCCGATAAAACTAGTTTAAAACTTACAATACCAAAACTGCCCATAGTCTAAGAATCCAACCTAATGAGCTCCCTCTAAAATCAATAATATCCAATCTCTTACCTTAGGCACATATTCTTTACCATTTATCCTCAAAGTCCCATCAAAATCAGTAATTATCTTGATCCTTCAATGCTTGATCACGAATCAAGCACCCTCAAACTGACAAGCACAATTCTAGTCAAACAACGAAGATCTAATTCTCACAAAGGACAAAATACTCTGAAAAGGAGAATCATCTAGAAACATAAGCTATTACTCTCCCCCTTTACTTCAATGCACCACCCAACTCTACTCCAGAAGTATCATAAAACACCACGATGATGCTCCCTCCTCGGGCATAGCAAGAATAGAAAATATAACCAATGGCATAGCCCCAAAAAGGGTGTAAAAGCAATGCATTGGGGCTTTGTCAGACCCTATACCTAGTGTCTCTCATCCTTGCCACCTACCCATGGTCAAGAGATTTATAAAGTATGAATCTCACCCATGCCTCCTGCCTTGGTCAAGGGGGTGATACAATGCAACATGGGATGATAGAGTCAATCATATTGGTCCAGATATGTGCATAAGTATAATAACATCAAGATAAGAGTAATACAAACAAATCCTCACATAAATATGAGAGTAAAATCAAGTGCCACAATCGGTATCTTAATCCATCATAATATCTTATACAATTGTAACCACGTCAATGACCAAGTATGCCAATAGTACTACGTTTGCAATAGTATCTCTCCCCATAAAAGTCACAGCACAGCCCCGATACACCCGATTCACCACTAATGATTCACCTACCGGGGTGAAAACATAAATAAGCATAATATGGGCCCATACATAAAATCAATGTCTGAAGCAAGATAAGCAACATAACAGAATAAATAGGTCCTAGATCAAATAGAGCCGAACAGAATAGTGGAACACCATACAATACTTGGAATATCTGCACAAAGGCCTCCACGGGCTCTGTCTTTCACAATACCATGACCTCCTCTAGTATCTCCCCTCATGCCCTAAGAGGCATCTCTAGCTACTGGTTCTAGGGATGGACAGGTTGGTTGAGATCCCGAAGCCTGGGTGGAAAATACTTGATGGAGACAATGCCTAGCCACATTCCCAACCTTAGCACAAACATAACAAGTAGTGCACTCTTGCCACTGAGATGGTTGTACTAAAGAGCTAAATGGCCTGTCTGAGTAGGCCTAGACTGGTCACTACTCTTAGATGCTAGAATGGTTGCATGAACTGCCTGGCCCTGCCTCTGTAACTCTACCTCTCATGGCGAGGGTCCACTAAACAAGTCGTGCTAACGAACTCCCTTCCTACCACCTTGTCCATTTGATCTAATGTGCTCTATCAAGCGAGTGTGATCCACTAAACTTTGAAATGAACCTTCAGCCAGAACTAAGGAAGTTGTAGCCTCCTGAAGATATCATGCCAATGCCTTGGCAAATCATCGAATCCTATTAAACTCAGTAAGTATACTGGATAAGGAATAGCTAGATATGCACGAAAATTAGCCTCATAATCTGATATTGATATAGATCCCTACTGAAGTTTGTCAAACTTATTTTAGCGGATTTCTCAGAGACTATATGACACGAACCCCTCCAGGAATAACTCATAAACTGCTTCTATGTCATAACTAGAGATCCCACTATCTACGAGCCAAAACTGACCTATACCACTCCTTAGCTAGGCCAGTAAACTAGTAAGAGATATAAGCAACTCCATGTGATGTGGCAAAATTACATAGTTGGTCTTGTCACTCTGATAAGAAAACATACGCTCTATCACCAAGGGTACCATCAAACTTCGAGGAACAAAATCATACAAACAGCTCAAAATTCTTTTGTTCAATAGTGGACATAGTAAGACTAGTTGTAGATGGCGGCTCCATAAATTTGGGTGGTGCAATAGATGGTGCAATAGCCAATCCCTGAAACTGTGAACCTAGAATTGGCTGAGATGTCTAAAGAAGAATCATAGAACTCATAGGAGGATCTGTTGGGACCGAAGAAGGACCATCATTTAACATGGCCGGATCAGTTGGAGTGGTAGAAGGGCCAATCGATGCTGTAAAAACTAGCACCAACAGTAGTTGGGATCTGAGCTGCTCTTTTAGATCTAGCCAATAACCTCAAGTAACTCCCAAATTGAGGGAACAACATCGGGGGCTAGAGGTGGGGAAGCATAGTTTGTAGGCCCTACTGACACATACTCCAATTTTAGAGAGGTCGATCTAATATGTCCTCTTAGCGGAGCTGCCCCTCTGCCATGTCCCTCACCCCAACACTATCACAAACTCTAACTTGACCATATATGGGAGCCACATCAGCGAAGTCACGCTCTCCCAAAGATCATCATGATAATGTAATTGATATTTGTGCAGAAGGAGTAGATTAGACAACTTCAAGCCAATTGATTTGAAGAAACATATGAATAGAATAAAAACACTATGAGTTTTCCTATTAATTGACCTGTAACCTCCCGAAGATGGGTATGGATGACTACATATTGATCTGTGGACTGTACTTGACACTCTGCTCTCGACTCACGAGCCTAGTGAACCTAGAGCTCTGATACCAAACTTTTTATGACCCAAAATTCGATTGCAACTAAAAGAGACATAGAAAAGTAAAAACAACCACAAGCTTTGAGATAAAATTTCAAGACCTAGAGTCATGAGTACAGGAGCATCTAAAGTAGTACAAAGAAGTGATACAACTATCCCAAACGAAAATAAAAGCTACCTCAATAATATCTGGTAATATGTCAAAAGGAGGTAATAAGGTAAATCTCAAAGATCCACGATGTGGCGAAGTCAGAGTCTCATTGCTAAGATTTGAGTAAGTGTAGAATATCCTAGATAGAATGAATCAACTACCCTGTGCAGGTTCATGTGATCGAGTAGCAGGGTGGAAACAATGTCAGAGTGAGTACATCGAAATATACCCAGTAAATTAAATCGATTGGGTAAGAGAAATTGAATAAGTATGTATATGTGTGTGTGTGTGTGTGTATATATATATATATATGTGTGTGTGTGTGTGTGTGTGTGTGTGGCAAGATGAGATATCCAACATAACTAATAATATAATGCAATAATAATAGATGTGAAAATAGTACAAGGGGTGTCATCAAATCATAAATCAAGTGTCTCTCAACCTTTTCACCTTAATGTGATCAAGGGACAATACCTCAACCTTGCCACCTCAGCATTATTGTGACACCCATAACTCTATTCTTACATATACCTATGTTTCAAGTCTCATTCTTATATATAAGAAGTGGATTAGGGTCATAAGAGACCTCTAGTACGTAGCCGAGTTCATAACTTTCCTTTCAGTTGAGTTTCTTGTGTTATCGCTTCAATGTATCATCACCGTCTCATTGGTGATGGTTGTCGGTTAGAGAAAATCCCACATAGGGCTGGATAGTACTTTGAATGGATTGAATTAGATGGTATATGAGTGGTCATTGTCTAAACTATATTCTTACTTTAGACTCTTGACTTGCTGATTGAGTTTCCTATTTCTTGAGTTGATGTTATTGTATCTTTACATGTTCCATTCTACTATTTTACATACTCGTACATTCCACGTAATAATGTCCATTTGGATCTTTATCTTTTCATGATGCAGATACAAGTTCTAGCGGTCACCAATAGGCAGCCCATTAATAACCCATTGCTTTCCACTGATCGGTGAGTCCTCTCCTACTTTTGGAGGATATCATGTTTTCTCTTCTAGCTTTGAGTTTATCCTTTTTATTTTATTTTGAGGTATCCATAGATCTGTTATTAGCACCATTCGACCAAATGATATATAGGCTTCATAGACTAGATAGTTGAGTTATGATTGGATTTGTTTTTAGCTAGTTTCTTTCATACTAGCCTTACTCAGTTTGATTGCTATATTGTTCGCCCTTTGTCCTTTAATTATCACACTATTATCGCCTTCTATTAAGTACTTTTTGATCGTTGATGTCCTTCGTTGTTAGTTATGATTGAATAAACATGATGAAGCCAAGTGGTTCGCTTGGGGGCTAACAATAGTCTCTAAGTGTCGATTATACCAAAGATATCCTTCTGGGGCATTGATAAACTTGGTATCAAAGCATAGAGTTTAAGTGTTCTGGGGATTCTATGAAGTTGTCTCGTAGAGTCTTGTCTATGGGTGTGTTGTGCACCAACTTTACAAGCAAGAAGCTATAGGACATTAGGAATTGTTACACTTTCTTGTAATTTGAGTTTGTGTGATATAGTTTAAGTCTATTAAAGTACCTATCTATTATATGTGTTACATGTTTGAAGATCATGCCTCCTAAGCTTACCGTCAGCCAAACAGACGCTTCAATTCACAACATTTAGAATCCCCCACTAAAGGTGCCTCCTCAAATGGAGACGAGAGGTTGGGGTCGACGTGCTAGAGTCGCTTGGGCTCTCGAAGCACCTGCTACTTCATCTACTCCTACTACAGATAGGAGTAGCTAACGCGCGGCTCGGGATATGAGTCGATCAAATATGAGTTAAGTAAAAATGGATAAAATACCCAACTAGACCCATATTTTAAATAGGTAAAAACAAGTTACCTAATGGATAATGCGGGTAATTATAGATACCCATATTACATTATGAATCATGTTAAAAGTTTCAAAAACAAATCCTTTAAGTCATTCCTCACGCCTTCGCCCTGAGCCCTCCACCCCCACCATCGAGGGCCATCTACAAAAAAAAATATAAAAAAAATAATTTTTTAAAAAAATTAATTTTTTAACCCGCCCCCACCCAAGATCCTTGCCCCCAATCCCTATGGATCCCCAAAAAAAAGTAAAAAAAACATTTTCTTAAAAATAAAAAACTGTCTTAAATTTTTTTTCCTCTAGCTCCCGTCCCCCGACCCCTCGAGCACCCCCCTGTTAGACCCCGTAATTATTTTAATTAAGGATAACTATACAATTGGGAAATTTTGTTGTGGACGTCGAGTAATTTAAACTTAAGTATATTTCCAGTTTTTGGTTAGAGTATTAAGTGAATATGGTGGCAATAATTAAGTTGGAGTCGAAAGTTCTTATTTGGATCAAAATAGAAAAGTTTGGGACCAAACTGGCCAATAAGCAAAGGGGGAGTCCTTATGATGCAATTTTAGAAAATCTAATCTCTATATATACCCCTCTTCTTGCTTTCTTATAAGAACATGTTATGTT
>JAOTQR010000011.1:15728404-15757355 GCA_025774065.1 Solanum ossicruentum | reverse complement strand
ACTTTGCCCAACTTTGCAAGCCTCCCATGAAGTTGTGGAAAAGCTCTCGTTCAGTGAGGTCGGGAATACGAAGCGTCAGGGTAGTATCCTCCTCCTCCTCCTCCTCCTCCGCCGCCTCCTTCGCCGCCTCCTCCGCCTCCTCCTCCGCCGCCTCCTCCGCCGCCTCCTCCGCCGCCTCCTCCTCCAGAAGAAGAAGAAGAAGAAGAAGAATTAGAACCAATGCTTTGTATCATTATTTTATTGGTTTATCTATTATGCAATGACATTTGAGATACACATTTTTTTCATTCATTGTTATTTTATGTCGATAGGTATAAATTTCTTAAGGTTAAAGTGTTCAATACGTACAATTCTAAATTAAAATGTCTAAATGAAATTTATGGACAACTTCAAGGAGCCACATATGATTTAAGTCGTGTGTGTGTGTGTATGTGTGTGTGTGTGTGTGAGGCCTTGCTTGTACTTATTCCAACTCAGAAATTTCTACTTTATTTTATTAATAAAAGATCGTCAGATACATGGTGTAAAATTACCAAAAGAAATTATTTCATCTTATACCTACATACATACATATATAGCACGAAAGATAATCAAGAAAAGACTTATTTTATACATTTTTAGACTTGCAATATTAATTGAAATATAAAATCAAGAGTAAATTTAATGATTGAATAATTTCACTGTTAATTAACTCAATTATGTCCTCTAATTAGTCGAAACTCTGACTGATTAGATATTGTGCTATTGAAAATAATCTAAAATAATAGCAAAAAATAATTCTTTCATAAAATTAAGTCTGAAAACTTCCTAATAGATTATCAATTTCTAGATGTTATAGAGATCAATTATTTAAAATAAGTTGATGTAATTAATTAAGTCCTGATATATTTCATTGATTAACTTTTATAATAATCATTCATGACACAACTTCACGTAGTAGAACACTAGAACGAAATTTAATTTCTCAAACAACTGTTAACCTTATATACAAATGTTTTAAGATACCTATATCTTGAATTTAGATCTCACAAAAAAACATAGATAAAAATAATAAATTTTGAATGAATCAAAATTTCACTTGTAAGATACCTACATCTTGAATATTAAAACTAACTTGTGAAATTAGAAATTAGTAAAGCTGATATAATGTAAGTGTGTACCTTCCCAATTGTTTCAAAAGATGATGAAACAGAGCTATTCATTTTTTCTTCTAGTTTTCTCCTCTATAGAATGTTTCAATTTTTTTAAAATTGCATTTGAAGAAGTCACAGAAAACTACTAGCAGGATCTGATTTTCTTGAAGTGTACTTAAATTGGTAAGACAACAATTAAAGTAATAAAGACAACTGTTTTAGCTAATTTTGTTTATTTTGAGAACATAAGGACAAATGGGCCCTTGGTTTTCTAACTGTCAGTTACATTTCAAGAGACCATGGTGATATGTTCGAGGAGGAAATATGGAACATTTCTTTCAATTTTCCCCCTTAAGATGAGAAGAGATGAATCCAAGATGAATTTTCGATTCGGTATGTGTGTGTGTGCGCGCGTGCGTGTGCGAGCGCGCATGTGTGTGTGTGTGTGTGTGCGCGCGCGCGTGTGCGAGCGCGCATGTGTGTGTGTGTGTGTGTGAATTCAAGTTGTAGTAAAAGATATCTATAAGTTCTAACTTACATGACCATTAATTCTTGTAACTCTAATGGTGTAACACTTTGGAAATTTTAGGCTAAGATCCGAACTTTCCTCTTATGTGTATGAAATCATACCGAGTGATTCTAACTTTGTTGTCACGAGTCAAGCCTAAGGCCTAGGAGTAACATGGCAAATGGGAACCTTAAAGTCCCCATAGTATCCATTTACACATCATCAGTTTGGAAGCGAAATTCAAATATTATAAAGTGATACTAAGGGATAGGGACTTCTGACTCAAGCTATGGGACAAGGAGGTATGGGACTCATTGTCACACAATCACAAACACAACAAGCAAGTCTAAGGTACGGGATCTCGGGACTCCAGCTATGGAGATGGAGAACATAGGACATGCCATCACACATTCATCAACAAGCAATTCTATGGGGCAAGATCATATGACTCAAGCTATGGGAGTAGGGACGTAGGAATTTCATCCTCTCATCATCATATCACCACAACATCATCATAAGATAGGGCATAAGATTAGCTTCAATAAGCATTAAACATAACAAGCTCATACATAAGTTACATGATGTCCAGCAATATCTTTAGATCATAGAAAGGACGGGCCAAGACATATCTTATGTTCACCCTCAAAGTAAAAGACATATGATAATCATAACATAGCATAGGTATATAGAAGGTGGTCTTGTCCTTGGAATAAAGGACTCGCCATAAGAAAACTTCCACAAATTAAATCTAGCTATGAAGAGGTGGATGAGGAAAGTTGTTGATCCCTACATAGTTGGATCATATAGGCACAAAGTATGTGTTAGTATGTTTGAATATACTAAGTATGCGGCATTCTATGCATATGAACATATTGACCTGTATTTCAATGTTAGATGACAAGGGCATATATATATATATATATATATATATATAACAAAAGAAGTATAAAGGAAAGAATGTCATAACAATATGCCTTAAATCTATGATGCATGAATGTCATACTACTTAAATGTAACGGGGAGGGGATCTCAATTGGCTATAAGACCATGCGAGCTATTACATGGAATTTTGATGTTTTCTCTACACCGAAAAAAGAGTGAGCTACTTGTCAAAAGTAGACCATACCTCTCCTTATGGGAACACCATGCATTTCAGAGGGGTACCTCAACTTACAGGAACACTACCCATTTCGGGGAGGATTTTACATGTACATAATCATCCACAAAGCAGCATAAATATGAACCTACGGTAGAATATAGTTATGAGAAAAGAGACTTTATATAAGGATCCTTTGGGTCAAGCCCTCACCCTCAATCTCATTCGGTGCTAAGCCATTACCTATGTGAATACATACATATACATGCTTGAAGTAGCAACATAAGTCTTTTAGAAATCATAATTATGCATACTTAGGCTTAAGAGTCAAACAATATTTAAAATCATACATACTTTGGCTTAAAAATCAAATCATACTTAAATCCATGATTACATATATAGGAATAGCTCATTCATACTTGAACATGATAGGAAATACACACTCATAATTGCTTAAACCCATATTATCGACGCTATATGATCACATGTCATGTAATAACCAAACTTACATTGAAGTCATAGTCATAGTCATAGCTGAGTAATAACCCACTTCATAAATATCATAAAATACTTTGTTCATGCATGCTCATGCCAAAAGGAATGTGGGAATAGCATGGCTACTTGGAATTCATACTCAAAACATGTTAATGAGATGAAATCACACTTAAACTAAAAAGAAATCAACAATTGAAACATACTTGAAATTTACCTATGCATAAATTCATTGTAAAAGGGACATGCATATTCAATTATCATAAATCCGCGTAAACCAAAATAATGGGATTCAAATCATGCTAAAATCATCAATTAAAATCAACCCATAACTTAATTCTATCTAATTGAAGCTAAAGCACAAGACCCATTTGCAAATCTTACTTAGAAATCATGAATTTTAAGAAATAGATTTGGGGCTTCATGATTAAAAGGAAATCATCAATGAAATGATGCACACCTTGAAGAAATTAAGAAGATTAAGATAAATTAGACTTGAGCTTGAAGCACCCTTGAATTCCTTGGCTTGAATCTTCAAAGCTTCACTTGAATGGAGTTTAGGAGATTTGAATTCTAGTAGAATGAGAGTGAAGTGAAAACAATAGGCTAAGGAATGATTTAGGGGACTTAGAATAGGCATAAAAGTCTTAAAAGACCAAGGGCTTAGGCCAAAGTTCCCAAATTACCCTTAATGACATAGAGTTAAAATATGACATAGTGCACCATACGACACCCTACACGCCCCGTGGTGTGCACCACGAACCATACAAGGCTCTGTGGTGGTGCACTTGGAGACAACAAAGGAAGGCCCCAGAAGGGCCTCTTTACAGAGCCACTGCACAAAACCCCCTTCAGGTCGTGGTATGCACCACGGGCCATGAAAGGGTCCATGGTGAGGCCCCTTGGCAAAAACTTTGGGGGCCTTATAAGGGGGGCTCTCCACGAGAAACTCCACGGCTTGTGGTGTGCACCACGAGTTGTGGTGTGCTCCATCATAGGGACTTCCTCAAGGAAGCCTCATGGCTTAGAAAAACATGGCCTTTTAAAGGCCAAGGCTCACTCTAGGACATCATATACACCTAGGGCCATGTAGGGTTCCTTAAAGGGGACCCTTGGCCAAAAAGTCCCAGAAATAAATTTTTAGACATAGTCAAGACCTCCTGAGGTCTGCGTCTTTACATCATTTTACCCCTTAGAAACCTTTCTCCTCAAATGAGCTAGAATATGTCTTGAAGAGCTGGACTTGAATATGACACATCTCAACACAAAAGTAAATATGTCCAACCTAAAAACAAAACAGATGTCAAAAATAAACATAAACATCCCAAAGCTAGGAAATAAAAATTGCCTTAATACATGCCAAGAATTATAAATTGAAGCATAATCACAGATCAATCCCCACCCCACACTTAAACTTAGCACTACCCTCAGTGCTAACCGTACGAAACCTGTGAACTGGGAATCATGGTGCTCACTCATTGAGCCCTGGTAGAATGGACTCACCCCCAACGTAGACCAGTGGCTCGTCAGTTATCTCCTCATCCTCTAATTCAGACTCATCATGTGCCTCCCCCAGATCTGTGGGATCATCATCCTCCACAGGTTCGATATACCTCGGCCCAATGCCCAACACTGCTTTAGCATGGGCATTGAGTGGGTAGAAAACCTCAACATTTTGGAGCTCTTCTCGTGTAGAGGGGCGGTCGCCAATCTGGTGCCTCAGCGTCTCAAGCCCATACATGCAGGTCATTATCAACTCATCTTAGTGGACTCTCCCAGTAGTGGTGAGCACCGAGCCCATAGACACATCAGGCCCCTTAATGTTAGTAGCAACATGGGGGGCCTGAATGATAGGGCAATAATCGGCCTCTTCTTCCAGCACACCTATAATACGACACAATTGAGTAATAAGGCCCCCGAATGCATACCTGCGACCCTTGTGAGTCTTGTCCTTCCTTATAGCCATCCTGAAAATGGTGTCATAGTTCAACGCCATGCCTGTAATTAGTGTATAAGTGAGACACACTCAATCCCTTGTCACATTGGTGAAATATTGTCCCGAGAAGAACGTTAAGTCACCAGTGTGACCCAGACCCTTGCCTCCTTCGTCATGCGAGCAAATGGGAAGGAAAGATGATAGCTTTCAGCATGTCGAACCCACATAGCTACGGAGGTCGGCCCAACAAATGTGTGTCGGATTGCTTGGTACGGTAGGAGAAGGCATAGCTCATTGAAGACACCCGCTAAGACCTCTTCGAGGGTGCCGAGGACCCTGTTGGTAGCAAGAGGAGAAGTGCTTACCTCCATTTCCTCGAAAAATTACTGACTGGGTCTGCAGCTCCTTGCTCATGTTGGCGTAAAACCCCCGCACCAAGCTAGATTACAAGGATTGGGTTCTTAAAACAAGAAACCCAGTCGTAGCTCCAGCACCTGTTTAGAATTTGGGGGTATTTATCTCGCACTGAGTCCATATCAATGGTGATGTCCGGGTAGTACTTAGTCTCGTCATGAGACTGATACCACCGCTTCCCATCCTTGCTGACTACTTTGGCCCCAAATCGAACCTGTTGGCCCCTTCTTTTTGGCGCGCGGGGCATTATGGTACGTCTCGGGCCCTTTTTCTAGTTATGGAAGCCTCCGCTCTAGTAGATTGGCCGGATCGACATGGACGAGAAGACATGATACTTGCAACACAAACAAGTCCATAATCAATACTCAAGCAACAATTCCCACGACCCTAAACTTAGATTCAAGCCCATATAGCGAAGGTATGCAGACTTCCCAAAGTCATACGGGCTAGATAACCAACAATTCAACACATTCCCCCTGTTTCAAGGCATCACAATCCACTCCCAACCCTTTCAACCGCCAATTGCATCAAACACACAATCAAACCAATAAGTATGGCAAGGATTTCAAGCAATTTAAGCCCCCCTCTCCTCCTCAAAACAATGTTCTACACCCCACACTTAAAATTTCGCTAATTCCACATATAACCATCACATCAAGCACAATTCAAAGCCAAGAGCACAAAATCCCCTAATTTCTCATAATTTTTTGGCCTAGGGTTTACACCCTCAACAATCAAGCACACAGCTTCCTCCCATGACCAAATTAACCCAAGATAAATCATGCCCACAAGTGGTAACTAAGAATAACCAATAATCAAGGAAACCCACTTCGAATTTACCCAACACCATGAAACATTTCAATCCTTGGAGTGGCAAAATCAAGTAGAATTGAAGTGAGAAGACATACCATGTAAGAAGAACATACTTTATGCGAGAAAATTCTTAAGATTTTGATGTGCGATGTGGAGTAATTTGAAAATTGGGTGAAAGAGGGAAGAAAAATGATAGAAAAATAGAGAAGAAAGGGATTGGGGTCGGGAATATACGAAAACTTAGGAAAAAATCACGTTGGGGGTATTTGAAGGGGGTGGGGCCACGTTAGGACACAGAAGATTTAACACATATCTGCATTCCCTCCACGTCGCAGAAAGAACGCAGATTTACACTTGTAAATATTTGCTTCCTAACGCCTAGGACAGTACGCATCTGTGATGCATCCGCATCGCGGTACCATCACGGATGCTCACTTTTTGGAGATCTAAAAAAATTATATATATAAAATAAAACATAAACTCAACTATTGTTACCTCACCACGGGTTGCCTCCCGTGCAGTGCCTGATTTAATGTCACAGCACGACGCACTATCAGCTTATTCATCATTGGCCAACTCAATGGCCTCTTCAACCTACTTTCCTCACTGTAGTAGTATTTGACACGCTAACCATTCACCAAAAAAGTTTGGTTTGTGGTCACATCTGTTAACACCACAACTTATGGGGTGTGACCACTACCACCACGTACGGTCTACTCTATTTGGATTTCAGCTTTCCCAAAAATAATTTCAAGTGAGAGTTAAAGAGCAATACCTGTTGTCCCGGCTCAAAGTTCCACTTGATAATGTCCGGTCATGACATTTCTTGGTATGCTCCTTGTAGAGTTTGGCATTTCCTAGGCTTGGAGCCAGAACTCGTCCAACTCCTCCAATTGCTCTAGTCTCTTCCTACCCGCGAGCTCTGGGTTAAGATTTAGCCTCTTTATTGCCCAGTAAGCCTGGTACTCAAGCTCGGCTGGCAGGTGACAACCATGCACCAGCCTGTAAGGGGATATGCTTATTAGGGTCTTGTATATTGTCCGGTATTCCCACAAAGCTTCATCAAGCTTAATCGCCCAATCTTTCCGGGTGGCATTCACTATCTTCTGCAATATCTACTTGACCTCCCGATTTGACACCTCCACTTGTCCACTCCTTTGTGAGTGGTAAGTTGTAACTACTTTATGCCTTATTCTGTATTTCGCCAGAAGATTCATCACGGTTTGGTTTAGAGAGTGTGTACCTCCATCACTGATAATGGCTCTTGGAGTACCAAACTGAGTAAAGATGTTCTTCTTGAGGAACTTGCTCACCACCTTAGCATCATTTGTTGGGAGGGTTATTGCTTCTACCCATTTAGAAACATAATCAACAGCTACCAAGATATAGTGACATCCGAACGATGCCGGGAATGGCCCCATGAAGTCTATGCGCCAAACATCAAATATCTCCACCTCCAGAATATTGTTTAGGGGCATCTCATGCCTCTGAGATATGGTGGCAGTCTTCTAGCAAGCATCACAGGCCCTAGAGAACTGAATAGCATCTTTGAAAAGAGTCATCCAGAAGAACCCTAATTGTAATACCTTGTGTGTTGTCCGTTCACCACCATGATGACCTCCATATGAAGAGGCATGACATCTCACTAGAATCTTCTTTATCTCAGCCTCTAGAATACAGCTCCTCACCATGCGGTTAGCCCCTTGTTTGAAAAGGTAAGGCTCATCCCAAACATACGTCTTCGCATCATGAGCCAAGTAGGTGGTCTCAACCTCCAGAATACATCTCCCCAACAAACGCAAGTGTACGTGGTCTCACAAGTAATATAGTGGCCCTGATTAAGGAGCTAGGTTGTCAAACCCAAGGGATTTGAATGGAATCAACAACCAATCTCAGTTATCACATTTATGGTGCTTATGGTAGAAAGATGTGAAGATATAAGTAAAATAAATGCAAAGAATGAATTTCATCTAAACTAATCTAATTTTTACTATCAAGATATCAATTAATAAGAAATTCTAGGGTTGTAGCCTTAACGACTCTGGTTAGTCTTAACAATGTTTATCTATGTCTAGGTTCTTGATTACTGATTCATGGAGTTTAAATTACCTGAACAGGGTTGCATCTCACTACCAGCTTACCGTTATTGACTGTCTAACTACATCATTGAGCAAGGATAGATAGACTAATAAAAATGCATTCAAATTATCTTCTCGTATTATGAACCGAGCGAGTGTAATGGTAGTTATCACTGGTCTCCCTTACGCGAATCAACCTAATTTCCTAGTCGAACAAGCTCTCTATACTACTGCGGTCTATCCACTCCAACATCTCTTGAATGTAGGATGAACAACTAATTTACTTCCTAGTTGATCAGGCTATGAAGTATAGATAAAAATAGCATAGGAATAATCAAAAGAACCCATTCATAGATGTTCAAAGAGAAGAACTAAACATTGCATGTAGCTACAACCCTAGAATATGGAGACTTAGCCACTCATAGTCAAAGAATACACCATGAATGATATAGAAACAATCAAAAACCAAGCTATCAAGATTAAACTAACCGAAATAACCATAGAGAAAGGTTCTATGTCGTCTTTTCTGAAGTTCTTGCATAAAAACAGAATGAAAAACCTAAAGTCTATGGTAACACATAATTTAAAATCCCGTAACTCGACTTTTCCGCTTCTTGTCCTCAGGTGCGTGACCCGGACCCCTTGTGTATACTGGGTTTTCGCTTATTTTGCTAAGTGGACACTTTTACCCATCTTTTGCACAAGTCCACGACGCGGACTTGGCATATTCTTCAGCTTCGCGCCTTTTTCTGCATTTTTCAACTTCTACGACTTTGTCCCAAGTTTGTCACGTGGACTTTGGTATTTTTGCTTCTTTTACTGACTTTCATCTTCCGAATCCCGAGCTATCTTCTTCCTTCAAATCTGGGTGTAACTCCAAACTTTCCCAATTAGAGCAAAATCTTGCAAAAACACAACCAACCGGCTCACTTGGCCCTGCGTTACAAAATAAGAGAAAAACTAACTAAAACACCTAGACTTTATGGATTTACCCTCTAACTTGTCTCTATTTATGGGTATTTTGGGCTAATTAGGCGTATAAATATGTCTAAGATCACTCACCCCTACTTTTCTGAATCTACTCATGGTGCAGGTCTAAGTAAAAGTCGTGATTGTTGATCTAGGGGCTTGTAGATGCTTCAATAGACTTTGATGAGCGTCAACAGTTTAGATGTTATACAATCTCCTTCTATCTAATGGGTCGTCTTTGTATTCATACACTGGCCTTGTATATATGTAGTTTGGATTTGTATATGTAGGTAGCTATTGTGGTTATGTGTGTATATATGTATATTTTATTTTGAGTCTATAGTAATGATGTGCTGTCAAAATACAGCACTTTTGATGCTTAAAACTTGGAATTTTGTGTGTTCTCATAGCGATGTTAGTAGATTTGATTTCTTTTGTGTTTATTTTGTAGGATTATAAGGTTGGCATGATTTCTGGACTAAGTGTGCGCAGATTGCAGAAATTGAGGTTCTACGACACTATTTACGGGTCGTGGAAGTTTCCATGGGCCGTAGAGTAGATTTCGTAGTAAAATCCAATGAAGGGTAGATTTTTTGAAGTTGAGTCTACGAACATGCAGACAACCGTAAAAGTTTCTACGAGTCGTAGATCATGTGTCGTACCATAAGGATTAGAAAGTGGGGAGTTGCTAAAAAGTCATCAGACGAAACCCTCTACGGGCTATAAAACTTTATACTGATGGTCTCGTAGAATTCACCCCCAGAGTTGTTGAAGGAATCCACAAAGCCCTGACTACGGGTCGTAAAACTTTATACAACCTATAGAGTTGTCCGTAAAGCCTATCAACCTGGTTCTCCTGTTTCATTTTGATGTTGTATTTTAAATACTATAAATAAGGTTTTTAGGTTATTTTTCGTACGAAACACTATAGAACTTCAGAAATCAGTAAGAAAGAGTGGAAAACATTATGAGAAACTTGTGAAACATTATTTTGTTTCTTTAATTCAATCTTGTGATCTTTATTGAAGAGCTTGTATTTCTTGTTTTTAATACTATTGTGCAAGTGTTTAATTATGTTATTCAATATCATGGTTCTTGCATCTACACTGATAATGAGTAGCTAAGTCAACAACTAGGGTTGTGGGAACCATGAAGAACTAACAATGTAAAACCGGATAATTCATAATTCTTGAAAAGTATGCATACACGTATTAATTAATTCTTTTCGATTTGAATGCTTTTTATCAGTGGCCAATGTTAAAACTCGCCTAGTGTTACTGACTAGATCAAGGTAGTAATAAATAGAAAAGGAGATTAATTAACAGGATTCAATTGATGTTTCTCGTCTAATCAACCAAACTGGATCAAGGGGAGGTTGTAGCAGAATAATAGGTAAAGGTTAGTAATGTCACACTGCAGGGATGGATCAAATCACGTAGTGAAATTTACCTCTTGCCTGGATCAAAGGATTTTGTAAACTTAACTTACCGTTTTATATGCTACACACTAAAAAAGAATTCAATTATCTGGTAATACCAAGTTAGGAAATCATGGGGAACACAATACCCTACTTACTCTTCATACTGATTTCACACTTGTTTTAATCTAGGATTTCCTTCCATAGTTCTTACAAAAACCCCCTTAATCACCTGAACTGCTTGAAATTCTTCTAAGTCTAGTCTATTCCCTATGGCATCGACCCTAACCTTAGTTATGTTATATATCTTAACATGACCGTTTTAGCCTTCAAAATGGAAGTGTATCTTGAGTGACATCAAGAAGCTCTATACAGGTGATTTTCAGGTTCTGGGTAGGCTGTTGTTGGTTTATTATACGTGTATGCTAGTTGTCATTGTGAGTAGTTATTTAGGATATGTATTGTGGGTTAAGTTGGCTTACCTATAGGTGGGATCTAATAGGTGTCATCATGCAAGGTCGGGTCGTGACAGAAGTTGACCCTCATATGAACTCAAACTGAAACTTAGCAGATAGAATATTTTTGAACTTGACCTGACAATGGAGGTACCTTATGACCTTAAACCATGCCTGACACACTTCAATTACTTAGAAAAGGAACTTAACATACATTCACAACTTTGAAGTTATTGGATTACCTAACTTCATAGAATTTCATATTAGGACTCAATCAGTAAGGAAGGTTTCCTCTCAACTTTGTACGAAGGGATTCTTGTGACCTTTATTTATCTCAAATTTATTATCCCCCTATAGAATAGACTTAACACATGTATGCAAGTGTAAAGACCTAGTCCTCATGAGGACTTAACTATATGTAAAAATTTGTTTCCAAGACTTTTAGGCCAAGGGTCTTCTTTAAGGAACTCTAAACGACTCGTAGTACACTCCATGAACCGTATAGGGTGTCTTGGAGTGAACCTTAGCCTTGAAAAGGCCATGTTTTGCTAAGCCATGAGAGTGTTCCCACCTTGGAGCACACCACGGGCCGTGGAGTGCCTTGTGGAGGGGCCCCCTCATAAGGCCCCCAAAGTTTTTGCCAAGGGTCCTCACTATGGACCCTTTCATTGCCCATAGTGCACAGCACGGCCTAAAGGGGGTTTCATGCAGTTGTTTCGTGAAGAGGCCGTCCTAGGGCCTTCCTTTATTGTCTCCAAGTGAATCACCACGGAGCTCTGCACGGTCCATGGTGCACACCACAGGTCGTGTAGGGTGCCGCATGGTGCAGCACATCAAATTTTGCCCCCATTTCATTAAGGGTGTTTTGGGTATTTTGGCCTAAATCCTTGGTCTTTTAAAACTTTTATTATTCTAAGACCCCTAAATCATTCATTAGCCTATTGTTTTTACTTTACTTTCATTGTAACACTTAAAACTCTAGAATTCAAATCTTCTAAACTCTATTAAAGCAAAGCTTTGAAGATTCAAGACAAGGGATTCAAGAGTGCTTCAAACTCAAGTCTTTTTCATCTTAATCTTTTTAATTTATTCAAGGTATGTGTCGTTTCATTTATGAGTTACTTTCAATCATAGATCCTTAAAATCTATTTCTTAAAATTCATGATTTCTAAGTATGATTTGCAAGTGGGTCTTGTCATTTAGCTTCAATTAGATGAAATTAAGTTATTAGTTGATTTCAATTGATGATTTTAGCATGATTTGAATCCTACTATTTTGGTTTACATGGATTTTATGAGAATTGAATATGCATGTCCCTTTTTATGATGAATTTATGCATGGGTAAGTTACAAGTATGTTTCAATTGTTGATTTCTTTATAGTGTAATATGATTTCATCTTATTAACATGTTTTGAGTATGAATTCAAGTACCAATGTTATTCCTATATTTCTCATGGCATAAGCATGCATGAACAAAGTAATTTATGTGATTTATGATGTGTGTTATTATTCAATTACGATTATGAATATGATTTCAAGGCATGTTTGAGCCGAATGACATAGATGCACAAGAGGACTTCACGCCACAACCATCTCCTTTTTATAGGTTCTATGAAAATATGATCGGCTAGCCGTAGTCGCATATAAGCTATGGTCAATGCGAGATTTCTGTTGGATCAGATCTTTTGGAATTATGACATGACATGTGATCATATAGTGTATATGAAGTGGCTTTAAGAAATTATGGATGTGTATTCACCATCATGTTCAAGTATGAATGAGTTATTCCTATGTATGTAAACGATCTACCCATACAAAATATCTAAGCTTAAATCCCTTACGATACAAATGCACCATAACTGTATCTGGACTAAAACATTTCAGGCACCACATGCACTACAAGGACATCTAACTAATTCATTTTTTTTATAAATATCAAGTGTTAGTGTATGGTCAGTAAAACTTCTAACACCGTCAATAAATGTATTTTTCAACCCACTACCATTTTCATAATACATGTCATACATCCACAAACGATGATCCATCTACAAGAAAATATTCAAATATAACTAAAGTTCAACAATGTGATGTTGATAATTTATACATATTAATTTGAAGTAATTCTAAGAACTTAAATTAAAAATCCTAAAGTTCAAGTTAATTCAAAAATCTAAATTCAAGTTAAAAATTGAAGTCCTAAAGTTCAATTTAACAAGTATATAAAGTTTTAAGTTCTAAATTCTATTCAACTTAAGTTCACAACAACTTAAAATTTAATTTATATCCTAAAATATAATAATTTAAATTTTCTAGAGTGCAAAAATTGAATTTTTCTAAGTTAAATTGCAAACTTTCAAATTTCAAGTGAAATTAACGTTCAACAACTTGATGTTGATAATTTATACATATTAATTGAAGTAATTTCTAAGTACTTAAATTAAAAACCCTAAAGTTCAAATTAATTCTCAAATCTAAATTGAAGTTAAAAAGTTTTAACAAGTATATAAAGTTTAAGTCTAAATTCTATTCAACTTCATCACTTAAAAAATTTATATCCTAAAATGTAATAATTCAAGTTTTCTAGAGTGCAAAAGTTGAATTTTCTAAGTTAAATTGCAAACTTTTAAATTTCAAGTATAATTAAAGTTCAACAATTTGATGCTGATAAATTAGACATATGTGAACTAATTTTTAAGTATTTAATTAATTCAAAAATCCTAAAATTCAAGTTAATTCTAAAATCTAAACTCTAAGTTAAAAATCAAAATCTTAAAGTTCAATTCAACAAGTATATAAAAGTTTAAGTTCAAATTATATTCAACTTAAGTTCACAACTACTTAAAATTTAACTTATATCCTAAAGTATAATAATTCAACTTTTCTAGAGTGCAAAAGTTGAATTTTTCTAAATTAAATTGCAACTTAATTTCTAAGTACTTAATTCAAAAATCCAACCTAAAGTTCAAGTTATTTCTAAAATCTAAATTCAAAGTTCAACTAATAAAGTTCAACACAACACATTCTTAATAAATTACTAACATTCTAACTTCAACATATATACTTCAATTCCAACACATTCTAACTTCTATTCAAATAAATTTAAAAAATAAAAAAAATAAAAAATAAAAAAAGAACCTAACCAAAATTACCTTAAAAATTTGGCCTAAAGTTGGACTTCTAAATTCATGAAGTTCAAAGTTAAACTACTTAATCAGTTCAATACAAGTTATGATTAAGTTGAAGAACAAAAAAAACACAATTTAAACATTCAAGTTCAAAGTTCTAATTAGTTCTTCAACTTCAAAATATAGATTTCAAGTTCTAACATCTAGCTCATATTTACTTCTTAAATCTAACTTCTAACTTCTATATTCAACAACACTTCGATTCCAATTACAAAATTTCTAATTTACAAACTAATTAAAAAACACAAAAAATTGAAAGTATAACCTAAAAATTTTCATTCACAAATTTACACATTAATATACAAACTAAATTAACAAATAACATTCGAACTTCTATTCCAACACCATTTTAACTTCTATTCAATTTCAAAAAATTCAATTCACAAAAACGTCCTAATTAAAGTCACAACTCCAAATATATTCACATAGTCACAATCAAAATATAAATTAATTATTTCAATACCATAAATTAAATAAGATAAATGAATTAAACTAAATATCACATAAACAATTTCTCAAATTTGAATAAAGAAAAATTAAACCTAAAACTAACCTTAACAACAAGGTAAGGTCGAAATTTTGGTAGAAGACGGCGACTGCCGGTGGCAGCAACTATAGGCGGAGGTATGGTGGCACCGGTGATGGCTTCTACGGTTGAAATTTGGCCGGAAAATGGTGGGGGACATAGGTTAGTGAGAGAGAAAAAAAAATAAGAGAGATAAGGGTTTTGGGAAAATGAGGGGAAAACCCCGATCTGGGTTATTTTTATTTTAAAAAAAACGACGATCTGCATAGCTCAGTTCGTCATTTTTTTTAAAAAAGTTTGACCACTCAGTTGACCAAAAAAGCGACGGACAAAGACATGTCGTCCGTCAGCTTTATAAAAATATTTTAATTAAATGAATAAATTAAATATAATTTTGTAAAAAAAGTTATTTATAAATTAATTCTTTTATTTAGCGATGAACGGCATAGCTTTATATTTTAAAAAATTATTTATTAATAATACAAAATAGTGACAGAATATTCCAAAAAAAAAAAGAAGAGGGACATGGAGTCACTGTCCATCGTTTTCTGTAAAAATAATTAAAAAATAAAATAGGGATAAAACGATGGATTGCACCATTTTTTCTGCTGTTTCCCTTCAGTGACGCAGTCCGTGATTTTTAGGTTCGTGGTTTTTTACCACGTTATTAGTAGTGACTGTTAGTACTATCTTGCCTCTTCGTCTATGATGTCTACTAAGTACCCCGTAATTTGGTACTTATACTACACTTCTGCATCTTGTTCTAATGCAATCCCTAGCTAGTACGAGCCACCCTCAGTGAGTTCAAATCCCCTATGGTTGTTGCTATTGGATTGTTATGAGCTCTTGGCATCCACTGATTGTTACTTTCCTTCTTTTTGTATTGTCTATGAGAGTTGTACTTTCGGTTAGATAGATCTAATGTATGTAGTCTTCCTGTACTTGTACACTTCTGTACTTGTACACTAGGTCCGAGTTAGTTCTTGTTTATAGTTTTCTCTTTCTTGATCACTTTTGAGCCATTTCTATATATCTAGTACCATAGTGTATATATCTATACTACAGCCAATCCTTAAAGCTAACTTGTACCTTGAAATAATGTTTACAACCTCAAAATATGCTTCTTAAAAGTGGATAAAGATTACAATTCGTTAATCTAATATATGAACTAAGATTGGACTTGATGTAACTTGACTGAATGAATATGAAATTCCATACATTTGAAACATTTTCCTTATGAAATTCGACTGTAAAATTGGGCTACGCTAGTATGGAAAATAAGTTCCATTAATAGTGATCCGCAATTTGAGTAGTTATAAGGTCAATGATTTATGTTAATGATTTTCCTACATAAATAATTTTTCTATTGGCCTTTGGTATCAGAAAATAAAAATTTTATGGTAAAAATACAATTTGCACTCTGGTAGCTCTTCATTTTGCATGGGAAGTCCTGCAATGTTCTACTCCCTCTGTACAATTTTATCTGACATCCTTTTCTTTTTGATCCGTCCCAAAAAAAAATGTTACCTTACTCTAATTGAAAACAATTTAACTTTAAAATTCCTCTTTTACCCTGAATGAAGTGATTCCCAACGACACAAATATCTAAGAATGATTTTAAACCACAAGTTTCAAAAATATTCCTCTTTTTCTTAAACACGATGGCTGTTCAAAAATTTCAGACCACAAGTTTCAAAACTTTTAGAGCATATCAAACAACAAAAAAAATACTCTAAAAAAAATTATCACTATAACAACAACATATTCAGTGAAATCCCACAAGTACGGTCTAAGTAAAATGTACGAAGACTTACTACTATCTCAGAGATGGAGAGGTTCTCCGGAAAACCAAATTATCAAAATAGCAAGTCTGGAAAACCTCCTATATAATGACCAATCTCAGATTATTACAAAGGTTTGGGAATTTCCAAAATAGAGGTGATTGTTCTTTATCAAACATTATTCACCAAGCATTGAACAATTATAGTCACTACCAATCAACAACCTGGGAGTTCCAGAAATACAGAGCAGGAAAAATAGGGAAATGAAAAAAGAAAAACATAGCCCTCTACTTTTATAGAACCAATTGATATAAAGTTACATCTGAAAACATATAGGGGATACCTCTACTGATAAATAGGCTACGAGCCGTACAGATGCCCCAATTGCAGCTGCACGCAAAATCTACAAAATAAGGCTTTCCCATGTTCACTCTATGCTTTCGTAAATATGATTCATCTCTATTCATCAGTAACACATCCCTTGGAAGCGGATTGTACATTTTTTATATACTGCAAGAAAAATAAGTAATTATATCAGACATTATGATGTTTGCATTAAAGAACTCTCCACTATCAAGTATTCATGTACCTTGTAGAGAACCCCTCGGTCAGCCTTATATGCAGGTGGTGTCCAACTCTTTCTACGCTGCTCCAACACCTCATCAGATAACTGGACGTCCATTTTCTTTTTCTGAATGTCAATTGTTATGATGTCTCCATTTTCAACAAGACCAATGGGACCACCTTCCTGTTAAAGTTTGAATTGCGTGATTCTCACAGACAACAAAACAATACCGTACAGATTCATCTATGTTATATGCCTGTTTATGTCCAAAGACTGTTATCACCAGGCTGCACAGACATCCATAGTTGCATCGACAAAACATTTTTCTTATAATGAAATAAAATATTTAACACTTAATAAATTAGACAATATGTCTTCATGAGCACATTTAAACTAGATGGCACTAGAAAACAAACCAGGGAAAATTTGACTACTAAACCCTCTTAAAACACATTGCATTTGGAACCTTAAAATAGGAACATTAGTGAAGAAAATTTGGCAAATAAAAACTAGTGATCGCTATCTGATAGTTCAACTCAACCCAAACATTTTCCCACTAAAATGCCATCAAACTTTTCACTGGCACTTCTAACCAAAAAACTCTTAAAACTGCATTATGCAAAGTGCTTCTATTGTGGTTAAACTTAAAAATACATTAGGGGAGGTGCTCATAGCAGGTGCCATCTTCTTTTAATTTTTAGGTCTTAAAACAAAAACGCCCAAGGAACAGTGGTGAAACGGTCAAAACTTGGTGGATAATATCCCCCAACCCTTTTTTTATTTTTTTCTTAGGGAAAAAAAAAAAGTTATACCCCCCAACCCCTTCCTGTTCTTCTCCAGTTAAATGTTAGGCTTTTGTCTGCAGCAGGGTTCTAACATGTAACATGCACCTAGTAAAGGGTTGGATCTTTTTTAACCCATTTTTAGAGATTATTTACATATCCAGAATATTAAAGTGTCTCAAAGTTCCTGAAGGCTGCAAAATAAAACTATAATGGTCAACCAACAACATATTGAAAGAAATATGAATGGGAGAAAGGAACAAATTCTGCATGATGTAAAAGAAGCAAAAGTTTAGCAACAAAAATTGTACCTGTGCTTCAGGACATATATGCCCAACAACATATCCATGAGAACCTCCAGAAAATCTTCCATCAGTAAGTAATGCAACATCCTATTGTTCAAAATAAAACCAAATAAACAATCAGCAAGGCAGAGTACCAAAGGGTACAAGTTAAGGCCACGTAATAGTGTCAAAATGTCGTATTAATAGAGAGATCACAAGAAATACATGTCAATTATCAAATTTCACTATAGCAAAAATACATTAGACAAGAAAGAGAAAGATCTCGCACTACGTACCTTCCCAAGACCTGCACCCATAATTGCACTTGTGGGTGTCAGCATTTCGGGCATACCTGGTCCTCCCTTAGGTCCCTCTCCTCTAATGACTACAACTTTTCCCTGAAATATTGTACATGGATAAGATGTCTAGATACCAAATATCCAACACAAGGGAACTGGCTCAAACCATATCAGCCAGTTACTATTCAACAAAAGTGAAGGCAAGAACTACACTAATAACTGAAAATTTCAGCATTCTAGAGAGACTCGGTATAAATCCACGCTTGAAAGGTACTTTGCTGCTAGGCAAATCCAATCAAAGTCTACGAGACCAAATGCAGGCTGAAACTGAAGAAATCAGCAGAAGTAACTCTAACTCTTTAAGTGACATGATACTTCAACAAAGTATCTACTTTACCTATCTGAAGTTTAAACAAGATGTTTATTTACAGCAACTCATCCAACAGTGTGTGTGAATATATATATTTACAGAATAGACACACAAGAAGAAGTAAACAAAGGCAGATTCAATGTTTTCTTCTTTGCCGCCTTATATATAATTACAGCAGAAAGATACAAGACAAGTAAACAAAGGCCAGATTCCATCTTTTCTTCTTTGCGGCTTTATCAAACTCGTAATTATGTTTTAGATGTTTCTGTTGTGGGAAGTATAACGTCATGCAAAAAACACTGTGGCTGGGAAGAGAGGGAATAAACCCATAAAGTACACAAGGACCATTGCCTCAAGAAATACATGAAAGAATAGGAAAAGAAGAGGCCACTGCTTATTTTCATAGCAGTAATAGGCTAACAGGCGAGCGCTTAGGAAAAATACCCCAAGGCAAAAGGCAGGCTTTTGAGTATTGACATTTTCATATTGTTTTAAGCATTAAAGATGCCTCTAAAAGGAAAAATTTTGAAATTGATTCAACCAAGATAGTATTCAATTGCTGTGAATGTTGTAACCATTTTGTCTCGTTGGACTTCAAGAAGGTCCAATATTTACTCGTCTTAGCAATAACTGCTACTCAGAAATTGAGGTTTGCACTCATATAGTCTCCACTTCCCATTCCCTAGTTTATCAGGATAGAAGTAAATGAAAAAAGATTAATTGGCTTGCCTTAAAACTCAAAGGATTTTCCGAGATAGCTGCAAGCATGGCTTCCTCTCCTTCAAACACTAGAGCTGGGCCTGATGAACAAGTTCCCGTAATTTGTTCATCCATTCAAGGGGCACAGAAAGTATCCAAAGCACCAAAAATTAAATATTGAAGAAAGAGAATGTACCAGAAAAGTATAGCCCTTCTTTCCCAGTGATCTTTGCCACGCTTCCCTCTGGTGCAAGATTCCCATATAATATCTGGATGTGGCCTGTTTCTTTGATGGGGTTTGATAGTGGTCTTATAATTTGCTAGAAGAAAAAGAAAGATAGACAAAACTGAGTATCTATATCCCTTATCCACTCAGGAGCAGAAGACCTATGAGAAAATTACTGCAGCACATGGGAAGATACCACACTGGTAAAACGACCTACCTGACCTTCAGCTAAAGAAGGAAATAGCTTTGCATTTTCAGCCAGACTCTTTCCTGTGACTGCAAATCAAAAGCAAGTGAAATGAGTACCATCAATTATTTGAGGACCAGTATAAGAAAATATCTCCTAATCATCAAAGCGCACACCAGTCATACAGTCCCCATCCATATACCCAAGTTCCAACAGGTGGCGGATGACTGCAGGTGTACCTCCAATCTAAATAATTAAGCTCGTCAATTCATCAGAACAAAGTCAACATCAGTGAATACCCATATAACCAAAACTAAAAATGAATTGGCAAACATAGTATTGAACAAACCTTGTGCACATCCTCCATGACATATTTTCCACTAGGCTTCAAATCTGCAAGGAAAGGAACCTCATCGCTAACCTTTTGGAAGTCATCTAGAGTTAATTCCAAACCAACAGACCTGTGGAGATATTAATCATGACTCACATACTCATCCCAAAAGTATAGCAAACGGTACAAAAAATTTGCTCACCTTGCAATAGCAATTAAATGTAGTACGGCATTGGTAGATCCACCAAGTGCCATGACGACTACCATTGCATTTCGAAGGGACTTCTCTGTGATGATATCTCGAGGTTTCAGGTCCATCTTTAACAATTCCAGAAGATATTTTCCAGCTAGGCGGCACTCATCCAACTTTAGTGAGTCCTCAGCTGGTGTGGAAGAGCTGTCGTATTGAAACGGAGGTGAAGGAAGGAAATATTAGCAATGATTATTGTTGAACAAAGTACTATTACATCATATTATTCTACCTATAAGGCAATGACATGCCCAATGCCTCAATAGCAGATGCCATGGTGTTTGCTGTATACATTCCACCACAAGCCCCTGCACCAGGACATGAATTACGGACGACATTCATCCTCTGTTCATCACTAATAGCACCACTAACATACTCTCCATACACCTGTAAGTAAAATCAAAGCAGAAAAAATGTTATAACTAGATTTCTTACAGAACCGAAGATCGGTGATTGAAAAATCTTAAGACAAAAAGCTGCTTTTTAAGTTTAGCCTTCTCTCAGTAAAAAATTAAAGTCAAACAGCATGGTTTTATCATGTAAATCATAACTATAACTGCGGTACATCCAAAAGCTGCTAAAGGACAACATTTAATTGCTTTTACAAACAAGAGTTTCCATTCAAGTTGTCACACAATGTCACATGGACATCATCAGTGCTTCAACAATGTATTCATTCATATGTAATATATATGTACAATTTTTTTCCTCATGGCCAAAATTATGGTTATATACAAGGGGTATACCAAGAGGCAGAGAATTTACAAAAAGAAATGATTCTCTACAAACTCCACTCAATCTTCTATAAAACTGCTAACTCTATGGTGCGCCAAAAGAAAATAACTGATCGGAGACTCCTCCATTGAGAAAAACTCGACTCTACCCCCTCAAAAGATCCCTTGTTTCTCTCTCCACACAACCCACATTAACGCGGGTGGAACCACACTCCATGCCTGCGTCTTCTCCTCCTCCCATTGTTCTAAGTGAACATCAATTCTTTCACAGTTCTGGGTATTGTCCATGAAGTACCAAACTACCTAAACATATACCACCATAATCTCATGGTAATACCACAATGAAGGAAAAGATGATCCACAACCTCACCTGCCTCCTTGCACGTACAACACCAACTAACGCAGACAACCATTCACTTGCTAAGATTTTCCATCATCAAGATCACCCATCTAGTAGCTATCCAAGTGAAAAACACGCCTTCCTTAGAACTTTTGGCATCCGAGTTGCAATACAAGGTAAAACTTCCTCCTCCCTAACTAGAGTTTTTCATAGAAAGACTTGTCGGAGAATTTACCATTATTCCCAAAACCCCAACACAAAGCAACAGGATTAACAACTATTGTGACTTGCTTATGTAATAGAGCCAACAATCTTTGAAAGACAATCACCTCCCAATCATTAAAGAAAAACAAAACTCCTAATTTCAAATCCCAGAAGTCTCCCCACCTTGTATTCCTCTAATTTAGTGTATTGTCAAGTCACTTTAGCAAGAAATATTGTAGTCTTGAAAAATCATCTTTCAATAAACAACCTATGTCCCCCGAAAAAATAGGAACATGAACAAGAATAATATATACAATCCTACTTATGAGCCCTGGAGTAAGTGTTTTTTTTTACCACCCTGTTAATCTCTTATCAACCCTATGGGAAACCAAATTCCACACCATGTGATACTTGATTGATGGACCTAACAGTATCTAAGATAGATAGTTCGTAGAACCCCAACTCTGCAATTCGAGACCTAAGCTAGTACGCCAATGTCGTTCACCTCTCATACCAGATAATCTCATACTTCCTCAAACTAATTTTAAAGCATGGTAACATCTAGTTACAAGTGAGGACTTGGCCTAAGTAGTCCAATTGAGTATTGTCTACATTCACAGACCAAAGTATCATTTGTAAACAACAAATGAGAAATCAAGTGTCTAAGCACTCGCAACTGCGACATGAAACCCTTTATGAGTCCTCCTCTGATAGCTTCATCCATAGTCCTACTTAATGCTTTCATTACTAAAATGAATATTGGTGATAGTGGGTCCCCTTGTCTCAAACCCCCTCGAGCTCCTGGAAAAGCCGTGTGGATTTCTATTCACCAAGACAAAATATCTCAGAAACGAGATGCAAAAGTTGACCCATTTCCTCCATTTTTGTGTAAATCCCATTTGTAACATAATGGCATCTTGGAATGATGACAACAAACGAAGCTACTAGATGGAGTATAGTCATACTTCAACCCCACCACACACACACTCTTCTAATAATCTAGAAGCTCCCAGGCACTCTTCCCGAGAAAATTCAAAATACCCTTGGCTCCCTTCTCCGGTGGTCCTTCTGACCACCAGAATTCTTAGCCTTCTTTCCTTTCTTCTACCTCACCCCATCCTTAGCCACCTTGCATCCCTTTCTCCAACATATCAGCCTGAGATTGACCCCCCCTTTTTTTCTTCTCTCTAACTACCATTTCGAACTTGCTTCTAGAACTGGTTTTAGTTAGTTGTTACTTTGATGGATGAATCACGTGATAATCGGGAAAAGGTTATTTACTACAATGCAGGCTTTAAATCATTTGAGTTAGATGCAGCGAAGAACCAGGACACTGGTTTGAATGGACGGAACGCGGTAGGAATTTAATGAGGAAAGTCAAAATCAACATTAAAGTCTTACGGTGGTTAGTGGCAACATTTATTGATGCGTCAAAGGTTCAAGATAATGTAGTGAAGAGATGGAAAATTAAGGAACATTACTCAGAGTATTTTTGCACTCTGAAGTTCAATGCGAATGGCAGAATCATTAGTTTCATTACTATACAAGGTACCAACAAGTCTATTTTTATCACTCCTGCGACTAAATTCAAAGATGGGTTGGGGAACATTGCATATATGATTGCTAGATTCATTTATGAGGACAGCATCTCAGGATCCATCTCGCCTAGTAGGGGGTGCGCCCTCGAGAACTGAGAACGAGCTTCTTAGAAGATGCATAGTTGGGAAATTTCGCAACCATCCTCAAGAGCTCCCAAGCTTGAATGATGCGAGGAGATGGGCTTGTAAGTTATGGAAGTCAGGCAGTGGAGTCGATGGTTTTGCTATGAACGATAGTCAGTTCTTGTTCGAACTCCCGTAAAGAGTGGTTGCAGAGCATGTACTTGCAGGTCGTTGGGTCTGGAAGAAGACATTTGTAGATCTGCAATGGTGGAGCCCCACGACTGGGTGCTGGCGGGCGGAGATTGCTAGAGATTGGATCTGGATTAGGATTTTGGGATTGCCTCTATCCTTATGGTCTAAGGAAACTTTTATAAGGATCGGAGACATCTGCGGCGACTTTCTTGAGACTGAGGAAGAGACGTCACCCAAAAATCATCTCCGTTGGGCCAAAATAAAGGTGAAGGGAGATGGGGGGAAGGGTTCCGAAGCAAATAGAAGTGATGGAAGGGGGTTTCACCTATACTATTCCCATATGGTGCGAGATTTCGATTACCGTCAGGAAGGTGGAGACTCTGAAGGAAGGTGTGACTCCTTACCCAGAGGTCAAAAGAGGGGATCAATCCATTTTATGGAATCTTGCAGCGAAATTAGTGGACGGGCACGTGGGCAACTCGAAGGAAGGGGAGCTTTTGAATAAAGGGACACATGGTAAGAATAAAGATGGTAGGGGTATTAGTGATACTAGGGTGGGCCAACTATATAGAATAGAATCTTTGGGCCATTTTTCGGACCCAATTATTTCTGATTGGGCCCAAACCCCTTATGACCCATCTAATTCATTGGACTTGGGGAATACTGAGATTCAGGCCTTCAATAAGGAGGTTGTTATTATTAATTCAAGTCCTGAAGGAGAGGCAACCACAAACGGTGAAGTTATCCAAATCAGTGAGGCTCAGGGGGAGACTGTCGAAGTAGTAGACAAGGAGGGAGCTGTGGTAGAAGGGGTTCCTGCAACCAAGCGAGTAGGAGGGCAAGGGGAAGATTTGCTGGAAGCGACTCCTTTGGGAATCGAATTCTCAGACGACCCAAGCTCATGCTCCGACACCCCGATTTGGATATAACAGCATATTATCAAGTTGGGGAAGGAGTTTGGAGTTGACTTCAACAGTTGTGAGGAGAAGGCGCTAGAGCTTTTCCTCAAAATAGACGGTAACAAGTTGGCAAATAAAAGCAATCAGAAGGCTCAAAAATCTCAGAAAAGGAAAGGCACGATAGAATTGAAGAGATTAGAACTGGATACAAGCTTTATGAGTTATGGAACTAGAAGTAAGGGGATTTTCTTGCTATTAAAGATCGATGAAGTTAAACATAGTTTCATGGAACATTCGGGGACTGAACTGTCTAAAAAAAAGGGGTGTGGTGAGGAATTTGTTGTCAATATGGAAGGCTAATATTGTATGCTTGCAAGAGACCAAGCTAGAAAGGGGATATTTCCAATACCGTCAAAGAGAGTGGGGTAGTAGATGGGATGACTATGTGCAGCTGGAGGCTAGTGGAACAAGAGGGGGGGTAGTGATCAAAATCTCAGAAAAGGAAAGGCACGATAGAATTGAAGAGATTAGAACTGGATACATGCTTTATGAGTTATGGAACTAGAAGTAAGGGGATTTTCTTGCTATTAAAGATCGATGAAGTTAAACATAGTTTCATGGAACATTCGGGGACTGAACTGTCTAAAAAAAAGGGGTGTGGTGAGGAATTTGTTGTCAATATGGAAGGCTAATATTGTATGCTTGCAAGAGACCAAGCTAGAAAGGGGATATTTCCAATACCGTCAAAGAGAGTGGGGTAGTAGATGGGATGACTATGTGCAGCTGGAGGCTAGTGGAACAAGAGGGGGGGTAGTGATCATATGGGATAAAAGATTCTGGGAAAGGGAACTCAGTAGTGTAGGGGCATACTCTGTTACATGTTCCCTATTGGGGAAAGTACAAGATCTTTAGTGGCATCTAACAAGTGTTTATGCACCTAACAACAGGGTGGAAAGAGAGGAAACATGGTGCGAGATAGGTGTTGCTAGAGGCCTCATTTCTGGTCCTTGGGTGGTGTGGGGACTACAACACCGTCAGATTCCTAACTGAAAAAAGTGAAAGCTCCGGAAAAAAAGGGATAGACATACCACTACTGCCAGACTAGATAGGTTTCTTCTATCAGAGGAATGGGACATAAACTTTAGTTGCATCAAGCAACCCACAGTCAACAGAGTGATCTCGGATCATACTCCAATTCTGTCGCAATGTGGAGACTGGGGCAGATCAAAGTCTTATTTTGAGTTTGAAAATTGGTGGTTACAGACAAAGGGTTTCAAGACTAACGTCAAAGAATGGTGGGATTCCTTCAATTATAGTGGCAGGCCAGATTATGTTCTGATGGCTAAATTGAAGGCATTAAAAGAAAAGCTTAAAGAATGGAGTAAGACCATTTCTGGGAACCTAAAATTACAGAAAGCTAAGGTGTTGTCACTATTAGCTGAGCTGGAAGCATTTCAGGAACAGAGAGCTTTAGATGAAGGGGAAATTGCCTCTAGACTAGCTTTATCTTTAGAATTTGAGGATATAGCCATGCATGAGCAGACAGCTTGGAGATAGAGATCCAGGGCCTTATGGCTTGAAGAGGGGGACAGAAACACTAGCTTCTTCCATAGAATAGCAAACAACCATAGAAGAGCCAATACCATTGATAAGATGAGAGCTAATGGTGTTGAAGTTACTGAACCTGAGGAGATTAAGAGGAGGATTTATGATTATTATGAGGAATTATACTCAGAATCAGAGGAATGGAGACCAAAGCTAGATATGAGAGGGTGCCCTAGAATCAGTACAGAGGAATGTAAGTTACTGGAGGCTCCTCTTGAGGAGCAAGAGATTCTGGAAAGCATCAAGGCTTATGCTGGGGATAAAGCCCCTGGACCTGATGGCTTCACTATGGCTTTCTTTAGTTAGTGTTGGGACATTATTAGGCATGATCTGGTGGCCACCATTCAAAATTTTCATTCCAGAGGTACCTTTGAAAGGAGTATTAATGCCACTTTTGTGGCACTTATTCCCAAAAAGGCAGGAGCAATTGAATTGAATGATTTCAGACCCATCAGTCTGGTGGGAGGGGTGTACAAGATTATTTTCAAGCTGCTGGCAGAAAGAGTAAAGAAGGTGATTCACAAACTTGTTGATAGGCAACAAATGGATTCATAAAAGGGAGGCAGATTATGGATGCTGTGATGCTAGCCAATGAGTTGGTAGATTCCAGGGAGAAATGCAAGAAGTCAGGAATTTTGTGTAAGTTAGACATCGAGAAAGCATATGACCATTTGGATTGGAGGCATCTTGTAAATGTGTTGCAAAAGATGGGTTTTGGAACTAGATGGATCAGCTGGATCAAAGAATCCATCAGCACTGTTAGATTCTCAGTGCTGATTAATAGAAGGCCCACTGGTTTTTTTACCTCTCAAGGAGGTATGAGGCAAGGTGACCCAATCTCACCTTTCCTGTTCATCCTTGCTATGGAGGGGTTAAGCAACCTCCTTTACACAGCTAAGGAAAAGAGATGGATCAGAGGTTTCCAGGTGTTAGACAGGGAAGAAAATCTTGAGATCACTCATCTTCAATATGCTGATGATACTTTGGTTTTCTGTGATGCAGTGAAAGCTAATTGTTTGGTCCTTAGGGCCATTTTCATATTATTTGAAGCTGTATCAGGTCTCCACATTAATTGGGGTAAAAGTTTCATATACCCCATTAATGAAGTGACCAACATTGAGGATCTAGCCCTTACTTTAGGGGGTAGACTAGGGGCTCTCCCTACAGTTTACCTAGGCATGCCTCTTGGGCTAGGAGCAGATCCAAGAGTATTTGGAGAGGGGTGATTGAAAAGAGTGAGAGAAAATTAACCAGTTGGAAAGGTCATTATCTCTCCAGGGGAGGAAGACTAACCCTTATCAGCAATGTTTTAAATGCCTTGCCTACTTACATGATGTCCATATTTCCTGCCCCAGCATGGGTGATTCAAAGAATAGATACTATTAGTAGAACTTTCTTTTGGCAAGGGAATGAAGACGAGGAAATATCACTTAGTTAAGTGGGAAGAACTGATCACCAGCAAGAAGACTGGGGGAGGGGGAATTAGAAACTTGAGGTCCACAATCAAAGTCTGATGATGAAGTGGCTTTGGAAATTTGCTTCTGATGATAATTTTCTGTGGAAGGAGGTGGTGGCTGTTAAATATGGTATTGAGGGTAAATGGATGACACCTGTTGTGTCTTCTCCTTATGGCTCCAGTGTTTGGAGATCAGAACTGCCGTTAGGGAGAACCTGCTGCAAAGTGGGAAATGGGAGGAAGATCAGTTTCTGGAAGGACAGGTGGTGTGGTCAGTTCACCTTGAGCCAAAGATTTCCTGAGATGTATAATATGAGTCAAAATCAGCAAGCTTACATAGCAGAGATGTGGCATGATAAGAGTTGGAACTTACACTTCAGGAGAGACTTCAATGACTGGGAGCTAGGAATTATTGCAGATCTCTTGGTCACTATCAATCAATTCAAGGATCTTTCTGAGGTGGAGGATTCACTTGTATGGGAAGGTGATAGTGGTAGGGGTTTCACAGTGAGCTCAGCATACAATCTCCTTATCCCAACAGGAAGTGAGGAAGAAGGTTGGCCCTGGAGGATGATCTGTAAAGCCAAGATTCCTTACAAAATAAATTGCTTCACTTGGTTGCTGGCCAAGGAGGCTATTTTGACACATGATAACTTGAACAAAAGAGGGCATCATTTATGCTCTAGATATTTTTTGTGTGAAGATCAGAGAGAGACAGTTAACCATCTCTTCTTACATTGCAAATGGACTGAGCAGCTGTGGCAGATGTTAACAACAAGAGGAATATCACTTAGGTCAAACCAGGGAGGATTAAAGAGGTTCTGAAATGCTGGAATAGGGATGGTATTGCAAATAGATAGGAGGAGAGATGGAAGATTGTCCCACCTTGCATTTAGTGGACAGTATGGTTAGAAAGAAATCAGAGATGTTTTGCAGGGAAGCAGAGGAACATTTAGAGATTGAAACAAGATTGTCTAGCTTTATATTTTTTTTGGTGTAAGCAGATTGTAGTAGACAATGATGTAACAACTAGCACAAGTACAGATTGGTTGTAAAGGTGGTTT